>JAXDDX010000373.1:0-111775 GCA_034670405.1 Hoplostethus atlanticus | reverse complement strand
GTTTTTTTTTTTCTATTTTGATATGCCTGCTAATGCTATATGAAAACATTTTAAAGACCAAAGGATAACTTGCTAGGTAGTAGTTGTTGGGACATCAACAATCATGGGGCATTAACTGTAAAACATCGTTATTGTCATATACAGACCTATTTCAGATTATATGAACCATGTCAGTTTAAAGGGATTTAAATATTACGTTGACGCTGGTATGATTGTCAGAAATTGCATTTTTTTTGCATTCTTACAGAGGAAGAAGATGACAGACCCCTGAAATGCTGCAGGAGCAATGAGTTTCTACCCCCTAACAGTGAGTTAAACTGAACTGAATCAGATAATAATAATAACATGATAATCATTTCCAACATTTCACAATAGATGAGCACAAACTGTAAGATATAATGAGAATAAAGTTATGTGGTAGGAACTTAATCATTACAAGTTCACATATTTAATTTGAAGGTTGACAAGGTCAAAGGTGAGTAATTCAAGATCTAAATGGCAGGTTTTCTACAAGCCTTCCTCTAAGAAGGATTCCTACTCTGATCATCAGCCCAGTTTGAGTTAAATCGCCTCAATCGTTTTTGGGTTTGCTTTGGTTAAGTCGACTCTTGGTTCCTTTTTCCTTTCAGTGTCTGAGCTGAGGGTTGTGCTGCTGGGGAATAGCTGGTCTAAGAGGAGTGCAGTGGGGAACTTCATACTGGGAGAGACTGTGTTCAACACTCAGGAAGCACCTCACTGCTCTCTGGTAGTGAGTGGACGGTTGAACAGATGATGTTACGGCTACATGAGGCCTGTGTTTTGGGGGGGTGTGTGTCGTGTCCTATGTGTGTCTGTAGGTGTGTCCCATTCCAGACCTGCCCTCCTGCTCTGGTTGGCCACCGCCCAAAGTGCCCACACCTGACCCTCATCTCAACCCCAACGAGTAGTGGCATAAAAGCCTGGAGGAGGCTCCACTCCGGGCCCTGATGGCCACTGATGCTGCAGCCTGAATGGTGTTGCCATTTACCGCTAGCATTGTTGGGTGTTTCTAGTATTGCAATTGTTGAACCCTATGCTTGTTGGAGCTCAGTAGGCACTGATGCTGCAGCCTGAATGTTGTTGCCATTTACCGCTAGCATTGTTGGGTGTTTCTAGTATTGCAATTGTTGAACCCTATGCTTGTTGGAGCTCAGTAGGGGGGTACGCTGCCATTTCTGTTTGAATCACCATTTCTTGTTTTATATAGAGTAGGAAGCCTAACTGTGTGTTTTACTTTTGTCTAGGCTTAGTACCTTTTCTTTTCTGGTCAGGGTGGGTTTCTTTTGTTTATTATTTTGGCCTTGGCTTCCCCCGAAGTTTAGTTGCTCCCTTGTGTTTAGTTGACCCCTGTTCAATAAATCTCCTTTTTGTTAATGACAAAGCACTACCCATCAATTTCTGTGTTACTCCCCTCCGACCCTAGACCGCCATCTGGGGACGTAACAGATGAACTTTGAAATATCAGTTAATCTATCCAATGCCAGTCAATTGAGATGTGTAGTATGGCACTAGAACCTGCAAAAGATGGTACTAAAACAAGAACAATCATGATCTTGATGACAGTCAGTTGACTGAAAAGATCATTAGTCAAGTGTTCATTTAAAATAATTTGAACCAATAATTTGTTCAGGCCCATTCATTTTGACACAATACAAAGGAATTTCTCATCAGTGTCCCCAACTCTCTTTTCTAAATGAATGTATGAATGAATGTGATGAATGGATAGAGAGTGATGAGTGTGTGTTCATTAGGATCTTGGAAATTATTTTTGTTCATGTTTTTATTTTTGTTGTTTTACATCATCTGGACTCAGGATTGTGCTGTTTGGAAAAAGTGAGGACAAAAAGTCAAAACTTGGAAATTTCATCATGAGGAACAAAGCTTTTTTTCATAAGCTTCTAACCAAGAAAAGTGAGGTCGCCCATGGACAGTGGAAGGAAAAAAGTTTAACAGTAGTGCAAACCACAGACATCTTCCCTCTACCTGTGGAGTCAGTGAGACAAGAGATGAGGAAATGCATGTCTCTTTGCTACCCTGGACCAAATGTCCTCTTGCTGTTAGTGAAGCCTTCTGAATTCACAGAGGAGAACAGACTCACACTGAAGACGACCCTGAGTTTGTTTGGTCAAGAGGCCTTTAAATACTCAATGGTCATCACAACACATGAGGAACATGAAACATGTTTCTCTGTAAATCAGCTCCTTAAAGAATGTGAAGGAAGACACTACAGCATGTTGAAAGATGACCGTAAATCATTAATGGAGAATATTGAGAAAACTGAGTGAAAACAAAGGAAACTGCCTCACCTACACTGAAGGTACAACAATACCAAAGTCTGGGGGATTTAATGATATATCACAGAAGCACAATGACTGAGAAAATGTAACATACACTTTGTAGCCAAAAATACACCTAATACTTTTTTATGGTTCGGGCTAGGTCCTTTACTTACACTGAAGGGAAATCTTAATGCTGCAGGATACATTCTGGATGACATTCTCGCTTCAGACTTTGTGGCAACGGTTTGGGTCAGGCCCTTTATTGCCTGAACTTGCCTGGCTTGCACAGAGCCATGACCTCAACCCCATTGAACACCTTTGGGATTAATTGTAATGCGTAACATCAATGCCAGACCACACAAATGTTCTGGTGGCTGAACGGAAGCAACCCCCTGCAGCAATGTACCAACATGTAGCGGAAAGCTTTCTCGGAAGCAAAGGGGGGGACCAACTCTATATTAATGTCGATGATTATGGAACGAGATGTTTACACCTTCTAGTCCATGTCCTGACAAAGTGAAGTTGTTCTGAGGGCAACATGGGGTGCGAAACAGGATCACTGACTACAGTAATTCACGGAAGCATCTTAACCCGTCTGACTGCCTCAAGGTTAAAAAGTTGAGTTTTCACAAGTTGGACATTTGTCACATTTATGAGCCAAGATGATTGTCTCAGAAATAAGTACTGTAGGCATAAGGATGTTCATGCAGGGCCGGGGGAGACACACATTACTTAGAAATAGATGATGGAAATTACATACTTCTGGATAAGGATTAGAGATTTCACTAAGTTGTGAAGGTCAAGAAGCCTTTAAAGCCATTCTCACAACCACTTCCTGGCTTCTGATACAATCTATGGTTTTGCCTGTTAAAAATGCATTAGTAAAGCAATACATACCATCCAGTACATGGCAGCCAGCGCACCTTTGTCTCTCTTATGCCCTGGAATTTAATTCAAATACAATGACATAAAATATTTGACAGTTTTATTATCATTCTTATCACATTATTGTGTGTCACACAAAAGAAAACTGACAATATATGGATTAGCTGGAGAAAGATATATAAAATAATTCAATTTTAACATACCTCTTTAGATATTCGATCACCCAATGTTTTTTCAAAGGGGTAGTTGTCCTGTTCCTGGTGAATTGGGCAGTCTAATACAAAAATAAAATAAAAAGGGCATGTAGTTTTGTTTATATGGACTTTGGCAGTCCCAGTACATTTTGTAACATATACTGTATTACACAGTGTAGGCCACTGTTGGGTCTTACCCTCCCTCTTGTAGACCCAGAGCCGGGTCTTAGCCACGGCGGTAGGGGCCTTGGCCACGGCGGTAGGGGTCTTGGCCACGGCAGTAGGGGCCTTGGCCACGGCGGTAGGGGTCTGCACGGCGGTAGGGGCCTTGGCCACGGCGGTAGGGGTCTGCACGGTGGTAGGGGTCTTGGCCACGGTGGTAGGTGCCTTGGCCACGGCGGTAGGGGTCTTGGCCACGGTGGTAGGTGCCTTGGCCACGGCGGTAGGGGCCTTGGCCACGGCGGTAGGGGTCTTGGCCACGGCGGTAGGTGCCTTGGCCACGGCGGAGGGGTCTTGGCCACGGTGGTAGGTACCTTGGCCACGGCGGTAGGGGCATTTGCAGTGATACTGTAAGCACAGATTCTCTATCACTAATAATGTGGTGAAATATCAGTCCAGCTATCCATTTACAGATTAATAACCATGTGAAACAAACTCAGCCATAATCGTGGCACTGTAATATGATCTAAGTATCATCTTATACAGACAGATGAATGAAAAGGATCCATTAGGGCTGGGCGATATGGACAAAACTCTTTTTCACTATAATGTGACCAATTTGTCACAATAACGATAAATACAACTATAATTAATAAAAAAAAGATAATATTACTTTCCATAAGTACGTCAAAGAAATGGTGCAATAAAAAGCTTTGCAAGAAAATGGCATGATAAACATTTTATCAACATAACTTGATTCAGAACGTTCATCAAGTGTGGTTCATAATAATATCAGAACAAACAGCTCTTTTTCACCTTTGCGTTGTAAACTGAAAAAATATTTACAGAATTAGATTAAATCTGGAACATAAATAAAAATCTCAATTTACCTTTCTGTTTGTCAATCATAAATGCAAAAAAAACTCCTCTCCCTCAGATTCTCAACCTCTGGCTTTTTAAGAAAAGCAGAATTAGGTATATGCCATGTTCCAATGTTGTTGTTTAGCAGGAAAACAAAAGGTAGCCAAAAATATTATCAATGTTTTTTCATATTGATCGATATCAATAAGTATCACAATATACATTTAATACCACTGAACTTTACTGAATACTAAATAAATCACAAGGTTTGTTATGGATTAAAAACAATCATTTATTTTCACCCATTTTATTTTATCACCCAGCCCTACTGGCAACCCTATCTAGATGTGAGCTCATAATGCACATGCATAAAAGTTGTGTAGACTATTTATCCAAATTATCGTGTCCAGTGAAATTCCGTCAGACGTTAATGTCAGTTTCCATCTAAGTTGGCCAAGTGTAGTAATTTCAATTTAGAAGTGAGTGTATTTCCAAGAGTTTGTAAAACACTGAATCACCATCTACTGCCTCACCTACACTGAAGGTACAACAACACCAAAGTCTGTGTCTGAACAAGCCAAACCTTTAAACCTGGTTCTATGTGGGAGGAGAGGAGCAGGGAAGACTTCAGCAGCCAAGGCCATTCTGGGCCAGATGAAGCTTGATCCAGAACCCAAGACTGCAGTGTGTGTGACCAATCAGGGAGAGGTGTGTGGACGTTGGGTTTCCCTGGTGGAGCTGCCTGCCTTGTATGGAGAACCTCAGGAAGCAGTGATGAACGAATCATTCAGGTGTATCTCCCTCTGTGATCCTGAGGGCGTCCATGCCTTCATCCTGGTCATACCGGTGGGTCCCCTCACTGATGAAGACAAGGGAGAGTTACAGACCATCCAGAATGTATTCAGCTCTCGAGTCAATGACTTTACCATGATTCTATTTACTGTGGAGTCAGATCCTACTGCTCCATCTGTTGTCAACTTTCTAAATGAGACAAAAGATATCCAGCAGCTCTGTCAGAGCTGTGGAGGACGATACGTTGTCCTCAACATTAAGGACAAGCAGCAGGTCCCTGAGGTGTTGGATGCTGTGGAAAAGATGAGAGCTGTGGGATCCAGAAGCTTCACAATGGAGATGTTTACCAAGGCACAGATGGAGAAGGTTGTAGAGCAGGAAAGAACTAATACAAGACTTAAAGCTGAACTGCAGGATCTGAAAAAGAAGCATGAGATGACAGGTGATGAAGAAAATCAGAGCACCAACTGTCTCAGGATTGTGCTGATAGGAAAGACTGGCAGTGGGAAGAGTGCCACTGGAAATAGCATCTTGGACAAAAAGCATTTCATATCCAAAGCCAGCCAGAAATCAGTGACCAAGTTTTGCCAGAAAGCAGCTGGAGAGATTGATGGCAGGTCTGTCGTTGTGCTCGACACTCCTGGCTTGTTTGACACAACTCTCTCCAACGATGAGGTTGTACAGGAGCTTCTGAAATGCATCAGTATGTTGGCCACTGGACCTCATGTGTTCTTACTGGTGCTGCAAATTGGTTGTTTTACACAGGAGGAAAAAGAGACTGTGAACCTGATCAAGAAAGTTTTTGGCAAGAATTCAGGTAGTTTCATCATTGTTACATTTACCAGAGGAGATGATCTGAAAAATCAACCATTTGAGAATTATCTAGAAGAAGACTGTGATGACTTTGTCAAAAAACTGATTGCTGACTGTGGAGGGAGATACCATCTCTTCAACAACAATGATCAGACAGACCGCACACAAGTCAGTGGTCTGTTGACAAAGATTGACTCAATGGTGAAGAAAAATGGTGGTGGCTGCTACACCAATGAGATGTTCCAAGAGGCAGAGGCAGCTGTACAAAAGGAAGTAGAGAAGATTTTGAAGGAGAAGGAAGAGGAGATGCAGAGAGAGAAGGAGGAACTTGAAAGAAAACATGAGGAAGAAATGCAATCGATGAGAAGAAGAATGGAAGAACAGAGATCAGAATCTGAACGGGAGAGAGAACTGAGAGCCAAACAACTCAAGGAAAAGGAGGACCACATTAACAAAGAGCGAGAGGAGAGAAAGAAAGAACCGGAAAAGAGAGAAGAAGAAGACAGGAAGAGGAAAACACAGGAGGAAATTCAACAGCAGGAATGGCAACAAAAACCTGAAGCCATGGAGAAAAAAATTAAGTCAGAATCAGAGGAAAAGGAAACCGTTGACAGAAAGCTGGAGCAGAGTAGAGAAGAGATGAGAAATGACCAAGAGACTTGGGAGAAGAAACAAAGTGAATGGTGGTATAAAAGATATCAGGAAGATGAATAGAGACGAGAGGAGAAAACAAGATTTAAAAAGATACAAGAAGAGTACGAGCAGGAAAAGGAAAATTATGAAAACCAAATAAAAGAAGAGGATCGAATCAGAAGAGAACAGGGGGAAAAGGAGAGAAAATAATTAGAGGAAGACTATAAGAAAAAACTGGAGAATATGACGAAGAAATTTGAAGAGGAGGCCAGAAAGCAAGCCGAAGAATTCAATGAATTCGGAGAGGAATACTTCAACGACTTTGCAGCTCTGATGGAAAAGGACATGGAGGAAATGGAGGATCTGAAGAGAAAGTTTGAGGAACAAATGCAGGAGAAAGACAAGGAGCACAACAGTGAGTATAAAGTCTTACTAGATCTCTCCAGCCACAAAGAAAAAAATCTAAAGGGGGAAATTAAGGATTTGAAGACAAAACAGAAAGAAATTAAGGATTTGAAGAAAGATCAGGAACTACAAATTAAGGATTTGAAGGAAGATCAGGAACTCAAAATTAAGGATTTGATGAAAAAACATAAAAAAGAAATGGATGAAAAGAAAAGCAGATGCATCATCACCTGATAACACTACCCAGTGCCTGACTTCTCAGTATTCTTCCATCATGATGTTGACACTGTTAGAAATGTCTAGTCCTTGATCAGTGTAGCTGATGTTTTGAGCTGAGATGTTTTGAGTTTTTTTTAGACAATGATCACTGGAAGTCTTGTGACATGAATGATTGAAGGACAACTTGTTTGTTTTTTCCATATTGTTGTGTAAACCAGAATTATCTCTTTTTGTTTTCTTCATCATAGTTTTGTCAGTTTTTTGCAATGCTTCAATGTTTTATCACTGTGCAACTAAAACCAAGTGTGATGCATAAATGAACAAAAAGGTTTCTGTTTAATGATGTGAATGTAGTGATTCAGGCTAGTAGATAAACCACTATTTGACCTATTTGAAAAACTTCAAATAAACAACTACCAAATCTGATGGTTTTTATTTTGGTCTGAATTATGAGAATCAAGTCCACAGATTAGTTCAGTCTATGATAAATCTCTCTAAAATGACATGGAGAAAGTTATTAATGGCTTTATGTGTCTTAGATCTGATCCAGAGTCTGAAGTCCAGACTAAAGGTGAACAAGGAAGAAGAACCACTTGATAAAGATTACAACAACAATAAAAAGACTACTATTAAGTACTACTACTAGTACTGTTAATACTACTATTACTACTACAACTACTGCTGCTAATACTACTACTACTACTACTATTTCTACTACTACTGCTGCTATTGCACAGCAGCTGCCTTGTCTGCAGTATTGTGGAACATTATCTGGTAGGCAGCCACACAGGACTCAGGTCTTCTCTTTTCTTTACTGCAGTCTGGTGGAAAACACAAACATACAACACAATCTAACAGTTGTAGTGCACTGCATTCTACAAAATCCTGTTTGAAATTTGCTTTTATTAGAAATTATATTCAAATAATTAGTTTTACATACGTTTTGTGTAAATCATAGACTATATCATACTCATAGATTTTTATTTAAATTATTTAAAGAATAATTGAAAAAATACTTTGTTGTTGTAGTAGTAACATAACAATAATATAATATAGTGTAATTTAATAATAATATTCACAATACTGGAAATAGTGGGATGCAAGCCAAGATTATCTTCATGAATTTGAAAATGTAGGATGCCTCATGCTGGGTACAGACTGGTAAAAGACCAACCTTTAGCCAGTGGGCTCCGTGTGCAGTGGCAGAGTGTAGAGTACTATGCAGCGGGTGGATGGAGCTGTAATGTTGTCCAGGATGATCCAGCTGGGGTTTGTTACTCACCAAACTTATTCAGTTCCTGCTCCATTGTCCTTGGTTCATGTGGACACAAATCAGAAACTGATCAGGTGAGAGCTACTGTCAATATTCTTTTTATCAATATGCTTTTTATCAGTCTCTACATGTCATCTTAGATTTTATGACCCTTGAAATACTATGCAGCTGGGCTGGATCCCAGAGGACCTGTAGCACAAATGAGGTACTGTTCGGTGCCTAACAAAGAAATTGCTGTTTGGAATATTTAAAAAAGTTTGTTGTCTCTTTCACCCCTCGTTTCCCCAAACCACACAACAACACATGTGATGCAGTATGATTGTTCTATGTACATATTTGGGGTTGAGGTTTTTAGCATATCATTAGAAAGCATTTGCTAATGATTTATGATTTTTTTCCTCCATTGTAGAATTGAACGTCTGTGCTGTGATGGTTGGTCGGCTGTCACCAGCAAGTATATGATGCATTACATACACTGGAGGAGGATGGATTCATTGACCTGTCCAGTGAGCTCCACCTGATCTGATCTGAAGGGCTTCATGGCTAAGAAAGCATGTTTATTATATAGAATGTCACAAAGTGCTTATAGACAAGGCCAACTCAAATGAGACACTTTGTATACCACTAGAAGACAGTAGGTGGCACTCTCTACCTCTTTAACTACCTGGTTCAGTTGTGGGTACTGTAAATCATTCTTTCACTAACTAAAATGAAAATAATAAACCTGAAAATAATAAATTCATAAACCTATTGCAAAGTTCCAGTGAGTGAAAGCAACTTGGGTTGATTTTACACACTTGGCCTCTGATCTCTCAGTCGGCCTTCTCTGTATATAGACAATAAACATAAAGGCTGTTACTAAGAAACATGAGACTGATAATAAAGATGACATATTAAATGACAGTATTACAATCATAGGTGGAACAGAAACCCCATCTGAACAGAGTTCAACCTCACTCCAGACCTGCTATGGCATGTTGGAATGCACCAAACCCCAGTGTTGGATCCAGATGGAGAGCTACTTTTGAAGAAAATGTATTAGATTGTCAATTCAACTCATTACTGTCAACTGTTGAAGCTGCATGTAGGTGAATTAAAAAAAACTCTGGATTCAGAACAAGCCCCCCCCCCCATCAGATTGATTTACTGACAATTCTGGTGCTCAGTCTGGAGTGACAACATAATGACCTGGACACTTTGTGCTGATAGCTACCAACTACTGATTTACCGACAATACAAAGAGCCCTTTCATCATAAATATTTCATAGACTGCATCTTTAAGCTTAAATGTTTAAATCAGCAGGTTAATAGAAATACATAACTCAAGCAAATGAGCTAAAAAACAATTAAATACAGCTTTCACGTTCAAGTTCAACTTTATTGTCATATGCTCTCCAAGGTACAGTGCACATTAAAAAACAAGGACATGGAATGAATAAAGACAAAGACAATAAATAAAAAAAACAATGAGTAGGACGATAAATACAACAAAACTAGACAACACATGACATGACAAGACATGCAATATGATGATGTAGTCATTGTGTGTGCGCCACTGTTCAGAAGTTCATGTGCTGGATGGCTGTTGTCCTTGATGATGCTCAAGGCCTTAGCTCTGCAGCGGTCAATGTAAATGTCCTGGAGATGTGGCAGTCCGTTTCAGTTGTTTGTGATCCTGTTCAGTCATTGCCAAATCATACTGTGATACTACCAGTGATGACACTCTCTATCGCCCTGTAAAAGTTAGCCAGGTTTATTTTGGACATTCCGCATTCTTTGAGACACCTTAGGAAATACAGTCTTCAGTATGCAAGCAGTATTGAGAGACCAGGAAAGGGAGTCTGTAATCTGAATGCCTAGAAATGTAAAACTATCGACAATTGAGTCATCAAACAGTTGAGTCATCAATGAAAACTGGTGTATGAACAGATTTTGACTTTCTAAAATCGACAATGATCTCTTGTGTTTTCAACATTCAGAAAGAGAGCTTGTTCTCCCCTAAATATATATATATATATATATATATATATATATATATAGGTCCCTCACCTCCATCATATAGGCATCCTCATTGGATGATTGATTACATTGTATTGTATTACATTTATTGTAGAATTGATGTACATCAACATCATCGCAATGTCCAAACACTCACCGAGCCTTACCACTAAGCTGTTATCAATGTCTCATCTCACCTCATTGCATTGCACTGCACTATATGGCACCGTACCTGCATCATCATCATATGCTGAATTGGCTGATCCACGCTTGACACAACCAGACACCTTAAGCGCTCCGTCTACAATCTTCATAGGCGCTAAAGAATGTGCAGCTGTACTTCCACTGTCTACAGAACAACTTGCACTTTTTCAAGTGCCCAATTCACTTCCCCATGTGTCATTGGCTGTTGCCTCTGGCTACAAGCCTCAAGATTTGGGTCCTATGTGTGTTGCTCTTTCTCAGTTGACTCCTATTCGGGAAATGTCGGACCCCTTGTGGGACCCTTGGGTTACTACCCGGCGACTGTTTCAAATGAACCCTTCCCACCCTACCTCCCATTCAAACTTCCCTTTCCTTCCAATCCCCTTCCCCCATTCCCCATTACTCACCCCCTCTGGCTTTGTCAAAGGTTCCTCCCAAATTATGGGTGCTCCATAAGAATCATGTAGGTTTTGTTGCCTCAGCACCGCCACATGTGGTGAAACTTAAAAAGTTGGCAGTTCTTCCATGCATCCGTCAATATTCATTGTCCGTCGCTGCTGTTGCAGGCATCAAACCTGTCATTGAGTCATTGCTCCTGGTCCTGGTCCTGGTTGAAACCAACAGTCCATGCAACACTCTCAATATTTTCCCAATCCCTAAATCAGGTCGTGCAGATGAATGGCGCTTTGTTCAGGATCTGAGGGCAGTGAATGATATCGTGGTCCCAATGACCCCTCTTGTGGCAGATACCAACTCTATTCTGGCTAGTTTACCTGCAGATTCCACGCATTACACAGTTGTTGATCTCTGTGCTGCATTCTTCTCCATCCCATTGGATGAAGGCAGTAGATACCTCTTTGCCTTCACATATAACAGTAAACAGTACACCTGGACACGCCTACCACAAGGCTACACAGTCCTACAGAGAGTCCTACAGTCTGTTCTATCGCTGTTAAGCGTGACTTGGATGCATTGACTCTCCCCGGCGGAAGCACGTTGCTGCAATACACTGATGATCTTCTGATATCCTCACCCTCAAAGGAAGCCTGTGAGACTGACTCCATAGCTCTGCTCAATCATCTCGCAGAGAAGGGACACAAAGCCTCCCTGGCGAAGTTGCAGTTTTGTCTTCCCACTGTTGCTTACTTGGGATATCGTCTATCCCATGGCTCCAGACTGCTCTCTCCAGACAGAGTCAAGGCTATTTGTACAGCCACCCCTCCCCGCAACAAGACTGAGATGTTGTCTTTTCTGGGAATGACCAACTACTGTAGACATTGGATCTATGACTACAGAACAATGGACGCTGTCCTACGCGCTTCGACCATGGCAGATGCCCCCAATGACATTGTGTGGTCTCCTGAAATGTATGAAATGCATTCACACAGCTCAAACAGGCATTGCTATCAGCACCTACACTTGGGTTACCAGACTACACCCAGCCGCTCCATCTCTACGTGCATGAAGCTAAAGTTTGTCAATGCCATCCTTGTCCAAAAGCATGGTTCTCGTTACAGGCCAGTTGCCTACTACTCTTCAAAGCTCTCTCCGGTAGTCTGTGGTATGCCACCGTGTCTCAGGTCTATTGCTGCTGTCACTGACATGATTGAAAAATCAGCCCCTATTGTACTGGCACATTCGGTGGTACATCTGTTGTAATCTGCAGCCACTCAGCATTTCACTGCCTCCAGACGTTCTGGTTACAAAGCCATCATCCTCTCTGCACCTCACATAACTGTCAAAAGAGCGCCTCCCCTTAACCCCGCCACCCTCTTTCCCATTCACACTGATGAATCTGAAGATGCTGATACGCATGACTGCGAAATGGTGATAGATGTAGCTACATCACCTCGCCCTGATCTCAAACAAACACCGATCTCAAATTCTGACTTTGTTCTGTACACAGTTGGATCCTCTTTTCGTCTTTCCGACAACGATTACCGTGCAGGTTATGCTATTGTATCGGATTTCGATGTGATTGAGGCTCATGCCCTTCCACCCGGCACATCTGCTCAAGCAGCAGAGTTGTATGCCTTAACCAGAGCCTGCATCCTCGCTAAAGGGAAAACTGCCACAATCTTTACAGATTCCAGATATTCATTCGTTGTCACACATGATTTCGGAGTGTTGTGGAAGCTCCTTGGTTTTGTCACATCCTCTGGTAAACCCATACAACATCACATGCTCATGAATAATCTTCTTGAGGCTTTTCTACTCCCTTCTGAGTTGGCCATTGTCAAATGTGCAGCTCACACTGGTGCTACTGATCCCGTGTCAAAAGGTAATGCAATGGCAGACACCGCTGCCAAACAAGCAGCACTTACCAGTGATTTGCCCCTGGAATCACCGCCGCAGCAGAGTCGCTTGTAAAAACATGTCTCATTTGCGTGCAAAATAACAAAGGACGAACAAACATCCAACATGACCATTTACCCGTTCCATCAGGTCCCTTTGTAAATGTGCAAATAGATTTTGTACATATGCCACCTTGCCAGGGATTCAAACACCTCCTGGTAATTGTAGATATGTTCTCCAAGTGGGTTGAAGCATTTCCCACACGCAAAGAAGACGCCAACACAGTGGTTAAGTGTTTTCTAAAAGATGTGATTCCAAGATTTGGAATAACACAGGGAATTAACAGTGACACCCTTGACCTCAAAAGTCACCCAAAGTATGTGTAAAGTCTTAGGCATAGACTGGAAACTACACGTACCCTATCATCCCCAAAGTTCAGGTCAGGTTGAAAGAAATGAATGGAACGATCAAAGAAAAACGAACCAAAACACAGTCCAACAGACAGGGCTGAAATGGCCAGAGCCCCTACATCTGGTGCTCTATGCGATCAGATCATCCCCAAGTAGAACAACAGGTCTCAGCCCACATGAGGTGCTAATGGGCAGACCAATGTCCACAGGAGCCAGCCCGCCATTACCACCACACAGAGCTACTCTAATTTGGACTAGCGAGCACCTCACAGACTTTGTACTGGGTTTAGGCAGCACTTTAAGACAGAACCATCTTAGAGTAGCCAATAGCCTACCAGTTCCCGGTACTGACCCCACCCATGAGTTCAAACCTGGAGATTTTGTGTTGTTAAAATCACTAGAAAAGGTTTCTCTCTCTCCTAGGTGTAAAGGACCATTCCAGGTGCTGCTGACAACCAGAACTGCAGTAAAGGTCGAAGGCAAACCCGAATGGATCCACACAACCAGATGCCGACTCGCGCCCCACGACGAGAGCGTGTCAACCAACTAGGGTGCAAGGACAGCACCACCGACTGCATCATCGTCATCTTCTCCTTCTTCGTGATCGGTGTAGCCCTCGTCATCTGGGCTGTGGAGGAAGGAGCAGTCCCCCGGCAGGTCTTAAACAACAGCCGCTCCAACGAGCACACAAGCTCACTTACTCCCCAAACACTTACACTGATAATTACACACAGATGGCAGTGCCCAGCCAACGGCACCACCGCGGGACCAGAGCAACGCCCCTGATGAGGACACATCTCGGCACGCTCTGCGCCGCCAACGAAGATACACCACTCACATAACCATGTTTTGCCCTGTTGACAGATGTAGAAAAGAGGATTGCAAGGTAGTAGGTAGCCCCAAATGGGTTTTTGATCCCTGCACCAGATTAGGCACATGGTCATGGTCGTCAGTTAGCAATAGACGAGTACATTTTAAGGTTTGTAATGCTACTCATCAGGAGATTTCAATTAAAGAACTCTATGCCACTGATCTGATAGCTACAAGTTACTGGTGTTTCACCAAAGCACAGCTAGAGGCGAACCCTGATTGCAACAAGCATCCACCAGATTACATTCCCTTTGGCGCCGGAACGTGCAACTTCTTTACGCAAAAGATTCCTAAATTGTCGCCAACTACACCTCATAGCCCTAAATCAAGTACTATATTCCGTGTGCGACGATCAACTCATGGTGCAGGTAATCTGGCCTTACAAATAATGTATGACTATGCGCAGAATCAAAAGCTAAATTCATGTTGGATCTGCATGTGCCTCCATCCACTCATGCACCTATGGTGAAAGCAATTCCGTTCACCTATGCTGATTGGCAACAACTAAATTGGAGTGGACTAGTATTCCCGCCACAGATGCAGACTGTTATACCCCCACCACTGTTATTTATGACCAGACCGAACCGCGACGCCACATAGTGACGTATGTGATAACTCAAATAAACAGGTATTATTTTCCCTCAAACATAAATGCCACATCTCTTTTGCATTTAACCTACTTCAGTACATGGAGACTGGCCTAATGTATCGCGTTCAAGCGACTCTAACTCAAACTAATTGCTCATCTGAAACACATCTCCAACAGACCTCCATCGTCTGTGTTCCATCTCCGTACGCCCCAACTCTTAGAGTCAGCGCGTTAGTGTCAGTGACCCCTTGGGCCCGAGAGATGCGTTTGGTGTCGCACAGCATAAATATGCACAATTGTCTCTACCCGTGTGCGTAACTGTTCTCTGTCATGGCCCCAATTCCCGTGTATGAAATGTTCAATGTGCCAAATTGTTTACAACATTCCGATACCTCTGGCGTGAATCTTCTTTAATCCCTTAGCCTTTAGCAAACCTAGAACTGATTGACTACTGATTAATGATCGCCTAATGCCTAGATTAATTTTGTTTTTCAGATGAATATCACCTTTTATTGCTGCAAGCATTTTCATTATTATTGATGTGTGTAAATGTGTATAACCATTTTTGATTTACAGGTGTGCCCTTTGCCTTAACTTTTGTCCTTTGCCTTACCTTTTAGCATTTTATACATTTTATATTTTACAAAATAGTATTAATCATTATAATGTAATTTCTTAATCATAGAAGGAGTTGTAAGTTCCAGTTAACAACAGCTTAGCTGAACAGATGTATGTGATACCGATGGTATCAAAGGGGGGAACTGTGGAAGAATTTATATATCATGTGTTGATTTTTGTATCCTTAGTGTAGCTTTTAGGTGTGACATGATTAAGGTGTGCATGTCTGCAAGTGTCTTGTGTTCTGGTTCAGAAGTTCATACATGACACGTAGGGGTGCGCGATGTATCGAATATATCCGATATATTCGAATATCATTTTATGTGCGATATGACAGATGACCATATCGTTATATCGAGATATTCGTTGCGTATTTTAGTAATTTATTTCTGTATTAAAAGCAGGCCGCGTTTACATGCAGGAGACTCGCTCTCCCTCTCTCACACACACACAGTCACAGACACCCCAAACTAACTAACCACGCCCATCAGTTTAACTGTCAATCATTGTCCTGACTGAGTTAACGTCAATTCAAAATGGAGGAAGATCGCGAAAGAGAGGAGCCAAGCACAGAAGAATTAATCCGGGGAAAAAAACAGCGGGTCGCTCATCTGAGGGTGGTTCGGTTTCAGGAGGGCAGATGTGGAACAAACTACTATCCTCTGCAAAATATGTCACAAAACGATTGCTACTAAAAGGTAGCAGTACCACAAATCTATTCCATCACCTGAAACACCACCCAGTGCAGAACGAAGAATGCATAAAACTTTGTGAGGCTGCGTCTTCCTCCACTGCTGCTAAAAGCTCCCCCACTGTCCGTAAGCAAACTACATTGGCAGCTTTGTTTTCTCGAACTACACCTTATGACAAGAAAAGAGATAACAGTTGACTATAGTGGATTTAAAAATCATAGGTTTACCAAAAGAATATTTAGAAAATATATTATACAAACTAATTAACAGTGCATTTAAATCATTAAAAGTACTGAAAATATTTAAAGTACTTGAGAAATATTTTATTTTAATGGATGTCAATTTGCCATTATTTATTTAGATTTAACAGCTGTTAATAATAGATATGATGTGTGCAGTTGTCTTGTTTGAATAAATAAAGACTTTTGTTAAATTGTACTCGGTTGTGGTTTTTACCCTTTGTGGCAGACCAAAGCATCTGCCAGTGGGGAAGGGACTACATCCCCCAGCATGCCACAGCCGGACGGCCATCTTGCCCCAGCTGAACCGCATCCCAATCAGCCAGGTGGGAGCTGATTAGGTGAAGCTTAAAAAGGGGAATCTGCAGTCCAGGAGAAAGGGAGGAGAGAAAAGACTGAACAGAGCGAGCAGCCAGGGAGGCTGCTGGAGAGCCCCACACAAGCCCCACACAAGCTAAAGCGTTAAGTTATGATTTGTCTTCTGCTGTGATAGAACCAGTAAAGTATCATTTCCTTTTGAAACCTGACTCCGGAGTGTCCTATGCCATGAGTGTGCCCTCAGATTGGGCTTGTGGCACCCGGCTTTCCCCCAGGGTGCCACATATGGTGGAGAATGTGGGCACTCGGATCAGCACGCAGAGAACATGCCACGCCGAGTGTGCCTGGGACTCTGGGAGTGGTTCAGGTACCATGATGGAGACGACGTCCTGGCCACTCCTCAGCTTGAAGGAGCCCTGGAGAAGACCCACCCGAAACGGTGGAAGAAATGGACGGCAGTCCATACAGTGGGGTCTGAGGAGGAGAGATGCGTGAGAGCACAGCTCTTTATCCTGAGGGGGATAGGGAGATTTCCCCCTTGCGCCGGCAGAGCCATGCCAGTGCGACAATGACCCACACGAGACATTCTGTGAGTATTGTGGGGAGCCTGACCATCGGTGGCCCTCCTGTCCAGAGGCACCGACCGCATGGTGTGGCCACTGTGATAGGTGGGGCCATGCTCTTGCACACTGCTTCTTCCACGATCCGAGGAAGGCGCAAACCTTCCGGACGAGAGGGAAGCCAAGGAAAGCCACTAACAAGGGCCCGGCGGAGCCAGCGGCGGCAGCCCCAGACCCGGAGCCAGCGGTAGCCCCAGACCCGAAGCCAGCGGCAGCACTAGTGGCAGCAGCCCCAGACCCGAAGCCAGTGGCAGCACTAGCCCCGGACCCCGCGGCACCAGCACCAGAGCCAGCGCCAGCACCAGCAGCGGAGCCAGCACCGGTAGCAGAGCCGGCGGTGGCAGAGCCAGAGCCCAAGGAGCCAGCACCGGTAGCGGAGCCCGAGGAGCCGGCGGTAGCAGACCCAGAGCCAGAGGAGCCGGCGGTAGCAGACCCAGAGCCAGAGGAGCCGGCGGTAGCAGAGCCAGAGGAGCCGGCAGAGCCGGAAATGGCAGCAGAAGAGCTGGCAGTAGCAGAGCCAGCGGTGGCAGAGCCTGAGGGGCCGGCAGGACCAGAGCCTGAGGCGGCAGCAGAGCCAGTGACCATGGTGGCAGTGGCTGCCCCTGAGCCAACGGTGCCAGCAGCGGAGCCAGTGGCAGTGGCAGCCCCTGAGCCAGCAGTGGTGGCCCCCAGCCCCAGAGACGGTGAAGCAAGCAGCGGCAGCAACAGAGCCAGTAGCGGAGCCAACGGTGCCAGCGGCAACAGCAGCGCCAGCGGCGGTGGTGGAACCAGTGGCAGAGCCAACGGCGGAGCCAGCCCAGCCTGAGCCAACGCCTGAGGTTTCAGCACACCCTGAGCCGGAGGATGCACCTACAGAGGGTGGAGTGCTGACCTGGACAACCAGAGGTGAGAGAATCCAGAGCCACTCTAACCTCTCCAAACTGCTTGGTTCCCAGGAACCAACCTTTTGATCCCAGTGGTCCAGGCAGCAGAGCTGTGGCAGTGATGGCGAACCAGAGGCCCTTCATCACTGCAGGGCAGCTCAGATCTCCCTACAGCTCTGAGCTGAGTGGGGGATATGTGGCAGACCAAAGCATCTGCCAGTGGGGAAAGGACTACATGCCACAGCTGAACCGCATCCCAATCAGCCAGGTGGGAGCTGATTAGGTGAAGCTTAAAAAGGGGAATCTGCAGTCCAGGAGAAAGGGAGGAGAGAAAAGACTGAACAGAGCGAGCAGCCAGGGAGGCTGCTGGAGAGCCCCACGCAAGCTAAAGCGTTAAGTTATGATTTGTCTTCTGCTGTGATAGAACCAGTAAAGTATCATTTCCTTTTGAAACCTGACTCCAGAGTGTTCTATGCCATGAGTGTGCCCTCTGATTGGGCTTGTGGCACCCGGCTTTCCCCCAGGGTGCCACACCTTTCACACATAAAATCTAAAATCTTCCAACAGAAACCAACAATGACCAGATGAGATTATTTAGTTAACATTCCAATCACACACGTGTTATCGTACACTGCAGGGACTACTAGAATGATCACACTGGTATGATCGTACGCATCAAAGGGTTAAATAAAACAGTTATGATGTTTTAGAAAAAATGTGAAAATATCGAGATTTATATCGCGGCATAGCCTAAAAATAGATATTATTTATAAGCCATATCGCCCAGCCCTAATGACACGATGCACTGACTAAGTGCCCGGTGTGACATAGGTCAGGATTCATATAAACCATACTGGAAGGCCTGTCCCATGAGGGATACTGGAGAGCCCTTGCCCAAGACACTTTCACACAGCACACATTGTTCAGACTAAACTATTAGAATAACCTTGCAGATGTTTAGAACCTACCCCCCCTTGTTTTTCTTAGCTTTATAATCTCTGTTCAGAGGTCTCTCTGGCAGAGATCTGCATACCATACCCTGTGTGTACATCTCTCCTGAGCAGGGGTGTAGTGCTATAAGAGCGCACCGGAGCACCACTCCGGCACTTCTTTAATGGTTAAAAAAATGCTCTTTTTTTAAAAGCAACACGTCAATGCGCCAAATAAAATGAATAAACAATGACTATGTATGTACTGTGTATGTATGTATGTAGGCCTATTTCTTTCGACTAATAAATTAATTATTTTATTCCACAGACAGACACCCACACGATGCACGATTTGACAGCAGGACATTTGACGGCTAACTGCATGATGGTGACGTATGGACCGTGCCCCCGCCACCACATCATCGTCATGCATTAGCTAACTGTTAAATTTCCTGCATAGCTGTCAAATCACGGACGGCGTGTCTGTCTGTCCCGGCAGTGCATGGTTGCAGTCCAGATGGCAACTAAACAAACCAAAATCGCCTCGTTCTTTAAAAAGACTAACGAAACCGCTTCCTCATCTTCAAACACATCAGATCCACAAGTATTAGAAAATCAGGATGATGGTGATGATCAGATCATGCAAACCCCAGCGGCAGGGACTCATCAGGCTAGTGCAGATTCGGCCATGAGTGCTATACATCACCGCGTCCATCTCCAATCCTGCGCCGTTCCGTCTTGACTTCTCTGACCCACTACGGCGATCAAATCGTCTGCATCTGTGACCACCGTCCGTCCGTGTGTTGACTTGATTCGACTTTTAAATACGGATTATAATTCTCGTTATTCTAACAATGCACTGTTGGCATGTTTTGCGTTTTTGGGATTTAGCTAATTGCATTTCTTCAAACTTTTTAAAAACGTGTCCTTGTTTTAAAATGCTTCATATGCCTAATTGTTTTTGGAATTGTTCATTTCACTTTTCTATAGCTAAGTTAACAATGTGCCGTGTGCTTGTATTTACGGTTTTGATATAATAAAGCATGCGAGTTATTGAAGACACGTGTCTGTCCCATCTTTTTACTTTGTTTCAATTTCAGTGTAGCGTTCTGTGTTGCGTTTGAGCGCTGAAGCGATACATTGTATTCGGTTTCGAAAGCCCACTTTCTGCTGCCTGCCACCTAGTAGACTAATTGGCTGATGGTGACGTCATACAATACTGCACTCCGGCACTAAAAAAAAATAGCACTACACCACTGCTCCTGAGCTCAGTATTTTGTGTTAAAGGGGGGGTATTGTACTCATTTTGGGCTATTTAAACTGTTCCTGGGGGTCTTTACAAGACGTTTGTGAAGTCTATATCAAAATAAAATCCTAAAACCAGCTTCTGTGGTGTGTGTTTCAGTCTCTCATTTTCTCCATTGTAAAGAACAGGCTGTTTTGAGGGCGTGGAGGTTGTATGTAATGAGCACTGCTCTGATTGGCCGCCTCACGCCGTGAGTGAGGCGTGAGGCGGCCAATCAGAGCAGTGCTCATTACATACAACTTCCACGCAATCGCCTGGCGGAGGCAGAGAGCAGAGCGCTCATGCTGCTCAAGGTAAACAAATAAGCTTGATGCAGAAATCTACCATAACCATGGCGGCCGCTCCAGAACCAACACTGAGACCGGACATGTTTGAGCCGGAGTCTGACCCAGAATGGGAAGAGGCAGCTGAGCGGTTCCACTTAGTTTCTCAATGATAACAATTCTGTGTAATATTGTAACTTTCGTGCCTTGTGTTTGTGTATGTGGGTGTGTGAGCGACACTCTCTGCTGTAGCTGGTCTGTTTATGGCTCATGTCCATAAGCTTATTGAATACAACTTGCAGACAAGCTAGGATTGACAATTTTGTTGAGCTAGTTAGCCAATATATTATTGGATGCAATCTATTTGCATCCAAACAGCGCAGCGCAAACAACCAAACGCGATTGTACTAATGGTGGCTAAAGTTTACCGAGCCTGACATGACAGACTTATAAAACAGACACTGGTCCCAACAAATAACTTTAAGATGAGTCCTGACTCCAACCAATAACTTTACTTTTACTTTACTTTACTTTTAATGACTCCAGCTTTAGTTTTCTTACTTCTTCCATGCCCAATAACAAGCGCGGATTTGCGGGGTGGCAAGGGGTGGCCGTGGCCACCCTGGACTGAAGCCTGGCCACCCAGCCACCCTATTGGCCACCCCAGTCGTAATTTTTTTTGGGCAGAATAATTTTCTTACAGGCGGAATGATTTCTGTAGAGCCGCAACACACCGGGGATGCATTTTAGGTGCGCACCCACGAGTGCCTCTGGAGCAACTTTACAACTGGCAACTTGGTAAGTCTAGTAAACCTACAAATGATTACAGGTTACAGGTAAGCTAATAATATCAGAAGGAAGATTGCTTTTCGACGCTTTCAATTATTCAGTTCATAAACAGTTATACAGTTCAGTTCATATACCAACTCTCTCACACATACACTTGGCTACTCCAGTGTTACCTTCTCTGATATTGTCCACTAGTTTATTCTGTCTATATGTTAAACAGGTAATGTAGAAAATGCATTATAAAACCTTTTGAAAAATAGTTTAAATACCTTAAAATCGGACACTTTTTTTTAGGTATTTCCCAAAGACCTCAACAGACAGACTCAGAGAGCGAGAGAGAGGAGCCCCCACTGATCGCTGGCCCAAGTGGACCTCCAGGTATACCAACTCTTTCACACATACACTTGAATTGTACTTCAGTTTTTCCCAATGGCCACAAGTCTATTACTTTGTTACTTGATTGTTATTAATCTCTGCTGTGTAGCATAATTGAAGTTGCTTGTTTTTTTAACAGACATTTCCAAATCAAGAGCCGATGGACCAGTCCAGCCACACCTGAAACTCTTTCCCAGGACACTCCAGGGCGACAGGCGAAGAAACTTTCAAGCCTCGTGGTACACGATACACTCATGGCTAGAATACTCACAGAGCCAGGACTCTGTGTACTGTTACGCATGCCGGCACTTTGGCCTCCCAAACACAGAGTCAGTGTTTACTTCAGCCTTGGGATATAAGAACTGGAAAAAGGCAACATTCAGAGATGGAGGGTTTGCTATACATGCAAAGGGAGAGGCACACACAAATGCAATGATGGCTTGGAAGGAATTTGAGAAAGGAGAAAAAGCTAATGCATCTTTAATGAGTACCTTAACTAAAGAACACAGTAAGCAGATACAGGAAAATCGTACCTATATAAAAAGTGTAGCTGAAGTCTTACTGTTAACTGCAACCCAAAATATATCACAAAGGGGTCATAGGGAGACGAGATGCAGACAACAGGGGAAACTTCTTGGCTATATTGGATGCGATTGGTAACCATGACCCAATTGTTAAAAAGAAACTGACAGGGGCTCGCAATGCAAAATACACAAGCCACCAAATTCAGAATGAAATTTTGAATACTTTAGCAGAAATGGTACGCTCCTCCATCATAAATGAGGTCAAGGAAAGTGAGGTCTTTGCCCTTATGGCAGATGAAACTAAAGACACAAAAAAGAAGGAACAGATCTCTTTAGTGCTTAGGTATTATTACAGGGGAGCTGTAAAATAAAGCTTCTTGCACTTTGAAGGTGCAGACCGCCTCGATGCTGCAGGACTGACAGAAAAAAGAATCCAGGTCCTTGAGAGATATGGCCTGGAGTACAGAAGTAACCTGGTTGGGCAAGCCTACGATGGTGCGTCTGTCATGAGTGGCAAGCACTCCGGCGTTCAGTCTCGTATTAAGGAGGTGGCAAAGCAGGCCTTTTATGTCCATTGTAATGCTCATAGCTGTAGTGTGTTGAGCTTCGTTATGAACGATGAGACTATTTGGTCAATTCTGAAAATTGACAATTATTGAAATTATTCTTAGTAATTAATATCTTATTAATTAACACTTGCGGGGCACCACCAGTTTACACTGGAATAGTCTCTTTATAATGATATCAGTCTAATAATCAGAAGAAGTGAGCTCTAGATTACAGTGATTTTCTACCTTCATGTCCAGGATATATCAATGACCCACAAAAGCCAGTTCTTTATAAATGCAAAGATTTTATTAACTATGTAAAACAAACACTAATAAAATGAACACATGTATAGTAAACTAAAACAGACAATGGCAATAAAACTGGCAAACAAGAAAGCAAGATAAACAGTGGCAGAGGATATATCAAACAAGGTAGGAAGCTAAACAGTGGCAGAGGATATATCAAATAAGAGTGGCAAATGATATTGGGATCAAAGATGGCAAGGAAGTTTGCACCGACAAAACGACTTGAGCCGTAATGCGTCTAATTGCGGCAATGTGGCAACAGCGAAAGATGGCTTGGAGGACAGCTGACAGTTTCCGGGAGACTTGGGACAGAAGGACAGAGAATAGTGGAGAGAGAGAGAGAGAGTATTCTAACCTCACTTTCACAGTTCAACACTGCCTTTGCATCACCCGTGCATCAACAAGAAAGTTGGTTACCGTCTGGTTTGCAGGGTGTCAGCGGCGTCCTCGTCTCCGTGGTAACCGTCGCGCAGTCGCAGTGGACAGGTAAACACACGCACGTGTTGGTCTGGACCAGTCGACGTCAGGAGGGCCGTTGTGGAGTGCGGTCCGGGGGCCGTTGTTCGTCGGAGTCGTCGTGCCAACAGTTCACCTCAGTGGATATAGAGGGATAGGGCGATGTGTTGACTCACGTCGTTCAGGAAGCAGAGTAGAGTAGCGGCTGGCTTCTGACGTGGTTTCGTAGTCTTCTGGATCAGGTGGAGTGAACTCAATCGGCCGTCTCGGCAAGATTCACTCTGGAGCTGGTCTGGTACTTGAGCTGAGAGAAGAGCTTTGAGCCAGGTTCAAACTTAGTTACAGGACGGGCTGCGGGACGGGCTGCAGGACGGTTGAGTTGAGTTTCTTGATGTTCCTTGATGTTTCTTGATGTCTTTCCGCCTGAGTTTTTGCCCGTCCGCCCGCTGCAGGAGTTGTCCTCCTTTGTTCGTTCGAGTTCGTGAGATTTCGTGTGTGTTCTTTCGTAAGAGAGTTAAGAGAGCGAGCCAAAGGGCTCAGAGGGCTTTATGGCAAGTCAGGAGAGTAGGTGTTTCCCTCATTTGCATGCACCAGATTTACAACCGGATGCTCGGTGATTCCCATTTTCCTAAAACTGCATTTCCAGCTCAGGTTTGGAAAACATTGTTTTTCTTGATCCTTTGGGGATGCAAGTGACATATTTAATCACCTTACAACAAATGTGTCTGTATGATACCAAACATCACTGTCTTACCACAAAACGCTGGCGAGTAAACCAAAAGTCCTGATAACACACTCTGTGTGCCTTGAATAAGCCAAGATAATACATTGGGGAGTAGGGTACATCATCTGCCACAGGATGTGTAGTTCACATCTAATAGAAAACATAGCAGAAATCATATATATACAGTGTATTGCAGAACTCTTTGTTCTCTTAGTCTGTCCCCCCCCTTTGGAATGCAAAGTAAGTCCATTTCCCCGGCCCTTATCAATGGTCCCATCTCCAAATGGCACCCGAGCGGCTAGTAAAACCTGCAAAGTGTTACTTTTGACGGTTTTATGGGGAAAATCCACCTTTTGCCGAGAGAGGGGGGTTCCTGGGGTCCCTAGGAGCCCGGCACGGGTCCTGACCTTACCAAAAGGCCCTGGGAGAGGAATGTGTTAGTCTTTGGGTGTTGCTGTGGTCCGAAGAGGGGGGGGAGGCTGATGTCTCCTGCATACACTACATATCCCCCACTTCGTAGCAATGGTACCTCCTAGAACCATTGGGACGACAAAACAACAGGTGACATCACGATACCAGGTTAGCAACACAACAATCCTGCTTCTGCACGGGAATTGATGCATCCCTACCAAAGGTGAGAAGTGATAGAGAAAGGGAGGAAGAAAACATAAGCATTACACTATACTAGAGGAGAAATTCCTACTCCTAACATAATTGGTCATACTAATACTAATCATGAAGGTATTATCCAACAACAATTGCAGATGACTAACTTCATCTGCGGGCTGGTTTATGCCCTGTTCCTACTGGACTGCGGGGGATTCCCTTGACAGCTAGATTGGCAAGAGACAGCTAAAACAGTGGTCTTGGACGTTTGCCTAATTTCTACGTCTAAAGATTTGTGGGCAACTCTTAATGTTGCATGCTTCGCTTGCATCTATAAAAGAAGGTAGCAATAACAAACGTCAATAGATAACCTAGGGTAACCCTGGCACCTAAAATACTGTCAGCTGAAGACCAAGCCTGAGTCAGAGAGTTGTCAGGTTCTCTACTTTGGGTTTCAATGATTTGGAGTACCGTCTTGATGGGAGTTAAGTCAATAATTTGTGTCCCCTCAAATTGAATTTGTGCCTTAACTTGGGGTCTTAGACCAAGGTGTGTTTGTCGATGAATGGGGACACTTCACTTACACTCTTATAGTTGTGGGGCAATGCCACATGTTCAAAATACAGGATTGCATCGCTGGGGACATTGACCCAAAGTGTTTGGTTGTAGCCTGGTCCCATCCGTGTTATCTCTGATGAACGGCTTACTGGGACAGGGGTAGTGAATATCTCTTTGGTCAATGCTTTTGCAGAGATATCACATAGGTTGGAATGTGGCCTATGGCTAGGCTGTCAACAGAAGAATGGACTACATGCAGCAGGTTAGTCATCAACATGGAGACAATCTTGGTGTGAGCATGATCGGTCTGAACTACAGACAGGAGTTTGTTTGACGGTCTGGAGAGTTTGGTTGAGGGCTATGCTGTGAGTGTCTGAAGCTTAGATTGTGTCTTGTACAGATTTGCCAATGGTCTGTAACTACACAGCTTGATCAAGCATCTGCCTTCTAACCTTGGGAATCTCCCTCGGCAATTCTCCTACCTGTTTCCTGACTGTCGTTAGGCTAATAGTATTGACAGTGGACTAAGTAGTGAGCTAACTGCGGCTGCTGCTGTGAATAAAACCACCTACAAATTGCTTTGGTCGCTTGTGGTAACCGTTCAACTCAACAAGTGGAGCTGTTGTAGCATAGGGGTAATGTCAACTTCAGCATGCATCAGTGTATCTTGGGTCCAACTATCACCTGCCCAACTGGTTACAGAGGCCATAGTAGTGACATGCTTCTGGGACACTTCGTAGGTGCTGAGTCTCATGAACACTCTTTGTGGGTGTGTCCGGCAGTTAGTGATCAGTAGCCCGGGTTGATCTCTTAGTACAATGCATGAACTAGGGCCTGGTGACTGATCTCTGGTTGAGCTGCTATTGCAATAATGATGAGAATCAAAATAAACTGCAGCGTTCGGATTCTAGCAACACATACAAGGAATATACCAAACATCAGTAACTCGACAGGTATTGCATTACTGCACCCCCACTTGCAACTAAATTTGTTTCCTTCACTGTGTTGAGAAAACTAAAATAAACACAACTTCTTATAATCCAATAAACCAATAAAACAACAATTGCCGGCTTAGTGCACTTGGTGGGTTTTTCACTTGACTTACTTGGGTACCTGGTTGTCTCCTACAAGTCAAGGTATTTGTATGTTTTAATCTGATTTAGGTGGATCCATTTGAAAATTGGTACCTTTTGGCCTTTGGTAATCCTGATCCTGTAGGCTACAGGAGAAAGTTTTTTTGGTAGAACAAAAAAGGGTAATACCACACCTTGCCCCCCACTTGGAACTCATCTTGGGAAGACTTTTGGTCATAGTATGACTTTCTACCCTCAGCTGTTCTTACTAGGTATTTCTGGTCAAAGGCAAACATGGATCTCAGATGTAGGTCTGACCAGGGGAAAGTGGTTCCCCTGCATTGTAAGTGGGCCCTGTGATTTGGGTTCAAGGGCTAAGATTGGCAACATACAGCCGTGGATGTATTCCGCTACATCATGCTGCATGTGCGGCCAACAGGCTACCTGGCTGAGTGTATCGCCTGTTGATTTGATGCACATGGTGTGTCCTGGGCACGCATGATCCTCACCCCCCTTTGGCTCTGATGACCTACAAACCGAGGTGAAGTGCGGTCGTCAGAGACATGAACAAGAAGACCCGGTTCCAGGCACACACCGTGCTTTGCCATGAACAGATGTTGTAAACTACCAGAAAGATTAAGGTCTGCGGCGACGTGTTGCTGGTGGATAGCATCCATCAAGCAAAGGACCATCGTATAAATGAAGGATCCTGCGAAGCAAGGGAAACAGGGGTCAGAGTCAGTGTAGGCAGACCTGACGGAGACAGCGCACGAGCCATCAGTGTGATGCAGTGCACCTAATGAGGCTGGATGCTGGGCGAAAATGTAGACCGAGTGGGCGGGAGTGGTGGGCATCAAGTCATTTTGCAATTCAATTTGCAAAAGAGTCGACAAGAATTTGTCTCCTGAACCGGTTAGGCTTAGATGGTCTCCCAGCATGGTTGTCACGGACAGAGACAGTTTTAGACCTATATCGGGGTTCTTCCCTATAGTCGTTAAAATAGCGTCTGTCTTCCCTCTGGTTTGGGTTGCGACTATAGCTCCTATTGTTGTAGGAGTTATTGGACTTAGGACGCATAGGGCCATTTGGCTTGCTTTCTGGTTGTAAAGTAGATGGCTGTGGTTCACCCGGCTCATGGTTGTGAGCATCTTCAAATTCCATTGTCAGCTTTTGGGTGTCAATGTGTGGAACTGAGTTAAGATCCGGATTCTTGCCCGAAGCTATTCTTTGTTTAATGAAGCCTCTGAGAGCCAACTCACGTAGTTGGTGGCTTGACAAAGATCGAGGGCAAGCTGACACTCCAAGATGGTGACTGGTGGTTCGGTGGAGGTTTTGTATGAACAAGGATTTGAAGTTCAAGTCCTCCTCCATGTTTGGTTCATTTCTGAAACCAAAGTAAGCTTTTCGCAAGCGATGATAGTACTGTTGTGGCGGCTCTTGTCTTCCCTGTTTGATGGCCAAGGCAGCTGTCAGGCCAGTCTCCATGCTGGTGATAGAGAACTCCTGCATCAGGGATTGACATACCCGCTCATAGTCGTCCAGGATGTGTGGAGGTTGTCTTTCAAGGAAGCTACTTACCTCACGGCTGGACGTTACCTTGATCAGGTAGATTCTGTCATCTACTGTGGCCTGTGGGAATTTACGGAGGTAGAAGTCAATGTCTTTTAGGTAGGTATAGGTGTCCTGGGCACCCATTGGACCTGGCTCGAACCTGGCAATGTTACGAGCAATTTTATCCAATTCCCTGTCAGGCACGCCTTGGGTGAAGGCCGCGTCTGTAAATGCTGATGGTCGGGACCTCAAAGTTTGGTCTGACCACTGAGTGGGCAGAGAATCTGGATGAAAGGTATCATCCCAGTGGGGTGTGCTAGAGGACCGTGTCCTCTGAGGAGGCAATATCTCTCCATCTAGGTCACTTTGCTTAGGTAGTGAGAGGGAACTAACTTGTTGCTGACTGGGTTCATCCACCAGCCGAGATCTTAGTTCACCTTTGACCTTCACTATCTCACCGGTAGCCTCTTCACACTGGCTTTCCCACCTTTCTTGATACCTTTGGACATTGCTTGACTTTCTACCCAGTCCTTGCACTTTGGCAGCTTCAGCTGCAACCTCTGTCTTGAGAGCATCTATCTGAGTTCCTATCCCCATTATTACCGTGAGGACGCTACTCAGCTGCTGCTTACTTTCATCTCGCTCCCTTTTGAGCATTGAATTCTGGTCGTTCATTTCTTTCTGTAGTGCTTTAGAGATTTCCTTCTCTTTGTCTAATTGTTCGCGTGCTTGTTTAAAGTCTTGGCATAGGCGTTGATTGTCCTGCTTCAACCTACTGTTCTCACTACGGATTGCTTCCATTTGGTCCTGTATTTGATCAGTCTCTTTGTCAATTAGCTTGAGTTGAGCTATCAAATTTAGAACCATGGTACCGAAGAGTTCACTGCGGGCGCTACCTTTGACTGTCTTACTCACTCCTGGGATTATGAGCTGTGACATCATCTGGTTAAGCTCTAAAGTGTCAAGGTTGTTGACAACTGCAGCAGGGCCTAACATTTTGACTAGAAGTGTTACAAGGTGGGATGAGGGGCGTCTAATCAGATCAAATCAAATTTGAAATTAAAGATTGGAAGCACAGATATACTGTAACTAGCTACTTGCCTTTTCAGAGTCAACTAGTTGATCAGGGATCAGATAAATCTTATGTGTGGTTCCACAAGTGGCGTAAATAGATGTGTTGACTATGACTTGACTATGCCTTCAGTGTGTTACCATGTAATGGTATTTACAGTTAATGCTGAAATTTCTCAGTGACCATGAATACTTTGAAAAGTTTACTAATAGGTTAGGAGGTTCCTAAACTAAAATTCAAAATGAAAATCAAAGAATTGAATTAGTCTTTAAAAATCCAACCATTGTAATATATATTCAAATTCCCAAAAGGCTCAAATGTTGCAGTTGCATTCAACTGTATTCATTAATTGCCAATGAGTTTGATACACTAAATTGAAATTCAAAAAGCCAAATCAAATTGAGATTCAAACAGGCAAATTAATTTGAAATTCAAAAATCCAAATTAATGATTGGAAACTGATGCATATTCCAATGAACTATGAAGTTAAAATCTGGAATAAAAGTAGAAATTATCCCAATTAATTGGATGCAAAATGCAAAATTTCTAAATTGTAATAAACAATTGAATAAGGATGATTAAGCTAAACCCAAATTGAAAATAAGCATGAATTAAACATGAAAAAGCCAATCAATATTGTAGTCCAAATCTTTCCAAACCTATTTCAATTACAAGTCCAAAAGTCACTACAAATTCCTAAAAGCTTTTAAAATGGTCACTGAGTATGAAGGCATGTCATTATATTAATATAGCGTTTGATTCTGAAATAGTTATTAGTCATCCACTAATAAACTGTGTCCAACGCATCAATAGGCTATGGTCAAGCACTGGTTGTGTTTGGATAAAGCTAGTTGTAGCAACTTTGTGTCACTAGGGGACCTCCTCACTTAATCCGACAGTGACTCACTGACATAAGGGAAACAATAGGGCCTATATGTCCGGCCTGTGTAACAAGTCAAATGTCAGTGTGAAAGCTGAGTTTTAAATGAAAATCACCACCAAGCACTTAAGCACATGCGAACTCTACAGAAAACACACCAAACTTGAGGCTAATAGCGTGTGTCTGAACAGGAACAATTCAATCAATAATAGCCGTCAGGCTAATAACCAAAGCGACCGTCTAGGTCAATGGAGTTAACAGCTAAGCTAACTTTATGGCACTTAGCCTAGCACTGCTGGACTGCAGATACCAGCATCCACCACGGGTTTCAAATTACAGCGTCTCCGTACCTGGACTACGGCAGCTAGTAATAAACGTCACAGACCCATACGGTTAGACGTTACACCCAGCAAAATGGCGACTACTTGCAAACAAAGAGTTATTTTCGCGCTAGGAAACAGATCCCCTCTGTTGCACAATGTCAGCACTTTTACATTCACATATATATTCGCTGCATAGGGGGTTAGTTAGAGAACATCGTCTAGACTATACCTTTCCCTAAAAGCAGTTTTACCTTTCTATAAGCAGAGATTTCTTCATCTGCATACACACAAGTCTATTCACTGCATAGAGGTGTATTTAGAAAACATCGTCTAAATTATCCCCTTGTTTCACCAAGTGCAGATCTCTTCTGCAATACCGACATGTATTTCGTTCACACGGGTATATTCACTGCATGGAGGTGTGTTTAGAGAACATCGTCTAAACCATCCATTTTTCCTGAAAGCAGTTTTGCCTTTCTATAAGCAGAGATTTCTTCGTCTGCATACACACAAGTCTATTCACTGCTTATATACACTGCATAGAGGTGTATTTAGAGAACATCGTCTAAATCATCCCCTTGCACTCTCTCCTATCGTTGTCCACAACAATTTCTCCTAACTCAGGTAGCTAATCTGAGTATAGATGAGAGGGGAGAGTCGAACAATTCACAGAACACCCCAGAGCATCGTGGGCAGTGTCTCGAATTATTCTGAAGGCCTTATAACAAAAATGTGTCGGACTCCGCCGGCACCGGTGCACGCAAAATATTGACAAGGCTTAAAACGCCTAGTTCTATTGGTAAACTATTAAACTAGTTACCACAAGCGTCCAAAATGCACTCGCAGCTTTCCTGTTAAAACTCGACGTCTTAACGTCGGGACGTAACACTTATCACTCACTAGTGTAAACTCTTTACTGGCAACTCTTTCTCTCAAGTAGGTATTAGATTATGTGTTACTCGCTCACAGACTGCTCCTTTTTCTGAGACTTGCGTGCTACTGCAAACCACTACTGTTAATAAGCCACTATTTCAAGTTTCATATGCATTGATATATATTGGACATGAAAATCAAGGTAGACAATTTGAATTCTCCTCACACGGGGGCACCAATGATGTAGTGTGTTGAGCTTCGTTATGAACGATGAGACTATTTGGTCAATTCTGAAAATTGACAATTATTGAAATTATTCTTAGTAATTAATATCTTATTAATTAACACTTGCGGGGCACCACCAGTTTACACTGGAATAGTCTCTTTATAATGATATCAGTCTAATAATCAGAAGAAGTGAGCTCTAGATTACAGTGATTTTCTACCTTCATGTCCAGGATATATCAATGACCCACAAAAGCCAGTTCTTTATAAATGCAAAGATTTTATTAACTATGTAAAACAAACACTAATAAAATGAACACATGTATAGTAAACTAAAACAGGACAATGGCAATAAAACTGGCAAACAAGAAAGCAAGATAAACAGTGGCAGAGGATATATCAAACAAGGTAGGAAGCTAAACAGTGGCAGAGGATATATCAAATAAGAGTGGCAAATTATATTGGGATCAAAGATGGCAAGGAAGTTTGCACCGACAAAACGACTTGAGCCGTAATGCGTCTAATTGCGGCAATGTGGCAACAGCGAAAGATGGCTTGGAGGACAGCTGACAGTTTCCGGGAGACTTGGGACAGAAGGACAGAGAATAGTGGAGAGAGAGAGAGAGTATTCTAACCTCACTTTCACAGTTCAACACTGCCTTTGCATCACCCGTGCATCAACAAGAAAGTTGGTTACCGTCTGGTTTGCAGGGTGTCAGCGGCGTCCTCGTCTCCGTGGTAACCGTCGCGCAGTCGCAGTGGACAGGTAAACACACGCACGTGTTGGTCTGGACCAGTCGACGTCAGGAGGGCCGTTGTGGAGTGCGGTCCGGGGGCCGTTGTTCGTCGGCGTCGTCGTACCAACAGTTCACCTCAGTGGAAATAGAGGGATAGGGCGATGTGTTGACTCACGTCGTTCAGGAAGCAGAGTAGAGTAGCAGGCTGGCTTCTGACGTGGTTTCGTAGTCTTCTGGATCAGGTGGAGTGAACTCAATCGGCCGTCTCGGCAAGATTCACTCTGGAGCTGGTCTGGTACTTGAGCTGAGAGAAGAGCTTTGAGCCAGGTTCAAACTTAGTTACAGGACGGGCTGCGGGACGGGCTGCAGGACGGTTGAGTTGAGTTTCTTGATGTTCCTTGATGTTTCTTGATGTCTTTCCGCCTGAGTTTTTGCCCGTCCGCCCGCTGCAGGAGTTGTCCTCCTTTGTTCGTTCGAGTTTGTAAGATTTCGTGTGAGTTCTTTCGTAAGAGAGTTAAGAGAGCGAGCAAAGGGCTCAGAGGGCTTTATGGCAAGTCAGGAGAGTAGGTGTTTCCCTCATTTGCATGCATCAGATTTACAACCGGATGCTCGGTGATTCCCATTTTCCTAAAACTGCATTTCCAGCTCAGGTTTGGAAAACATTGTTTTTCTTGACCCTTTGGGGATGCAAGTGACATATTTAATCACCTTACAACAAATGTGTCTGTATGATACCAAACATCACTGTCTTACCACAAAACGCTGGCGAGTAAACCAAAAAGTCTTAATAACACACGCTGTGTGCCTTGCATAAGCAAGATAATACATTGGGGAGTAGGGTACATCATCCGCCACAGGATGTGTTATTCACATTTAATAGAAAACATGCAGAAATCATATATATACAGTGTATTGCAGAACTCTTTGTTCTCTTAGTCTGTCCCCCCCCTTTGGAATGCAAAGTAAGTCCATTTCCCCGGCCCTTATCAATGGTCCCATCTCCAAATGGCACCCGAGCGGCTAGTAAAACCTGTAAAGTGTTACTTTTGACAGTTTTATGGGGAAAATCCACCTTTTGCCGAGAGAGGGGGGTTCCTGGGGTCCCTAGGAGCCCGGCACGGGTCCTGACCTTACCAAAAGGCCCTGGGAGAGGAATGTGTTAGTCTTTGGGTGTTGCGGTGGTCCGAAGAGGGGGGGGAGGCTGATGTCTCCTGCATACACTACATAGCCTTAATCTGGTTCTTGTTGACACAGTCAAAGCAGTCCCACAAGCTGAATGCTTCTTTGCATTTTTGCAGAGACTATATGTATTTATGTCTGGCTCTTATGTTCACACCAAGTGGCTTAACATACAGAAAGAAATGTATGACGGAGCACCCAGAGAGCTTCAAAGATTAAGTGAAACAAGGTGGGCCTGCCGGCATATGGCTTGCCGTACTGTACTTAATAGACTACCTGCTATTATCCGTGTCCTTGAGGAAATAGCTGCAGAAAACAGCGGAGATAGAACTGTTGATGCACAGGGCCTGCTCGCTCAAATTGACCTGCAGTTCATTGGACTTTTGGTGACATGCACTAAGGTTTTTGGTGATGCAAGATGTCTCTCTGACATTCTTCAGTCTCCATCTCTTGATTTAGGTTCAGCTGTGGATCTAGTTGAAGCCCTTGTGCAACGTTTTCAAGATTACAGGGATGAATCCTACTTCGAAGGACTCTGGAAAGAAGTCTTAAATACTGCTGAACAATGCAATGTTGAGACAGAACCTATTCCAAAAAGAAAGACAAAACAGACCAGAAGGCTAGATGGACATAGTGTAATGTCCCCATTAGGTGAGCGTTCTGAGCAGACCAAGGACACTTTTCGTGCTAGAATATTCTACCCTGTCCTTGATAACATGCTGAGTGAGCTAAATAGACGATTCTCAAAACCAAATTGTGAAATAATGATGGGTATCCAAGCCTTAAATCCTGCAAGTGCTACATTTTGCCAAGAGGAGGCTCTATTTTCCTTTGCCTCTATTTATGAATGCAACATAGAAGACCTCCGACATGAGATACACCAAATGAAAATAATCCTAGAGAGGAAAGTGAAATCTGGCATACAGAAGCCCTCTAGCTCACCACGATCATTGAACCATTTAAAGAGGTATTCCATGAGCTCTTCAGATTATGCAAAATTGCCATTGCCATACCTGTGAGTACTGCTGCCTGTGAACGCAGCTTTTCTACGCTCAAGCTGGTTAAGACCTACTTGAGATCTACCATGGATGATGATAGACTGAGCAATCTGGGTGTTTTAAGTGTGGAGTCTAGACGAGCAAAGTCCCTGGACTTAGAAGATTTTGTCAATCGGTTTTCTAGAAACCACAATAATCGCAGAATACAGCTCTTGTAAACTGAATGTGTGGCACAGTCATGTCATATGTATATATTATTGTCAGTCCTAAAAGTTTTTGCAGCTTTTTGCAAGAATTCTTTGTTTTATGTTTATGTTGACTATTGTTGACTATGTTGACTAATTATTGGTTACATATAATGTAATCAGACTTTGATTAAAAAAATGAATTCTGCATCTGTCTGTGTCTCTGTATGATACAGTGATAGAGAATGAGCTCTGAGAATATTATTTGATCTATTCCACCACTGCCTGAATTCCAAATAATGTAGAGTTATGAGATGTAGGTGCCTAAAATAGCCCCTTATTTTCTAGTTAGACGCATTTTCTGTGCCACCCCAAAATGACCACTGGTCCCATCCTGGCCACCCCATTGAAAATTGCCTGGCTCCGCCACTGCCCAACAAGCCCGTGGCTAGCCCCGCTAGCTCGTTAGCTAACCAGCAGTCGAATATACTAGCCAGACTAATTTGGTAAATTAAATCAAAACATGGTGACACTTACAGATTCCAATTTTGCAGATGGGTCACGTACCTTGTGAATTGCTCCATCTTTAAGCTTCAATTTAGATGCTAATCATGTCATTGCTCAAGCAGTCTGAGGAGTGATCATCACACACAGAAAAAACTGTAGCCGTTAAAAATAAAATTAATCCACTCTGTCCTGGCATTTTCGCGTGTTGGGAGACTGTGCAGGGATCTATGTTGCTGCCTGCATCCTACAAAATAATAACTGGAGAGTTGATATATCGCCATAGATATGTTGTTGTTTTAGCTTCACTCGTCGCAAAGTAATGGTGCATTCCAGTGTACTCGGAAAAAACGATTGTGATATGCGCCGATTCTATTCACTAATGGCGCTGTAGTAGTTGATGTTGAGTTTAGATGCTTGTAACATTCTGAGACTTGCAATACAAACATGAGTTTGCTGCGGGCGATTATGTTTTCCCGAGCAGATGCACTGGAACACATTTAGATTGGAAGTTAGGAATACCGACTTGGAATTATCGATTTCCGAGTACAATGGAATGCACCATAAGCAACGGTTTGCGGCGCTGCCGTGAGCTGCATTCTGAGACGAGGTAAATGGGATTGGTTGTTCACCTCATAGACTCCGCATTGGCCTGTGGATCGTACGTAAACGTCGCCGCCATATTGGTCCGGGCAAGACTGGCCTACAAGTAAATGGTGAGCTGCGGTTTTTCTGGATGAAAAGCACTATAACGTTTACATTTCTCAACCGATTTCAATGAGTCCTTTTTATATTCAAGGGTTTATGATCTACGTGGAGTAGAAAAAAAAGTTTTGTCTCCAGTTACGTAGAATCTCGATCGTTAGACTATAATTGCTGTGTGTCATAAAAATCGGTTTGGAGAAATATAGATATAAAAATATAGATGAAAATCTCGATTATAGGCCATTTGAATTTTCCCTCTTTATTTGCCCTCTGGGGATCAATAAAGGCATCTTATATCTTATAATTGTCTTTGTCTGTAATTGTATGTCTTGGAGTATATCTGTATCCTTTCACTGCTATAAAAATATAGTAAGCAGACTGACTGCCAGTGTCTCACTATTGTAATTTGTATTTGTCGATTTTGTTCCATTTTTCTCAGTGATGGTCAATTATTAGTACTTAAAAATGCGCTATTTAGATTTCCCCCCCCCCCCAGTATTTCAAAGTGAATGAGCTGTGTTCTGACCTGGAGCACAAGAAAAGCTAAAATGATGGGGACATGGACAGAAAAAGAACTTTCTGCACATTTCATGTACATTAATTTGTATTATATATGGACGTCTCCACAAGTATTAACCAAGGAAAATAAGCCAAATCCATGCTTGACAAACCTGAGTTTTTACAATGCCTCATGACAATGAATTATTTTCCACCACTTAAGTAATTCAGTTCATGTGAGCCTAGTTGACACTGCTCTCTTGAGCGTCTAGCAGCGATTATAGCCTAACTAAGGAACTGGAGACAAAACATTTTTTTCTACTCCACATAGATCATAAACCCTTGAATATAAAAAAGGACTCATTGAAATCGGTTGAGAAATGTAAACGTTTAGTGCTTTTCATCCAGAAAAAACGCAGCCCCCCGTTTACTTGTATTTGTTTACAGGACAGTCTTGCCCGGACCAATATGGCGGCGACATTTACGTATGGTAGCAATGGGCAGAAGCACTCAATGCGGCGTCTATGTATATAAGTCTATGGTTCACCTGGGCGTAGGCATGCTCTGAGAGGGGGTTGGATTATGTTAAGAAGCGCCCGTTATGACGTCCAAAGGGGCTACTTTCTGAAACGGACTGTTTTTCTCCTATCTTTGGCAGCGTTTTTGGAAAAAGGAAAATACAGAAAAACGGGTTGACTTCCAGATTTCAAGTTTCAAATTTCCTGTGGAACATGTATAAGCACCAGGAATAAGCCATTTTCCATAATATGACCCCTTTAATAAATATACTCAAGTAATTCATGACTTTTTGTCAATATCTGAATTTATTCAACAAGTAGTAATAGTAATAGCTGTAGTAGTATCTGTAGTATTCTGGATTTCAGAGAGAGTTTTGGTGTCCCATGATGGTCTAAGTTTCCATCCTGACAAGAACAAAACTCTGGAGGAAACACTGAATACTAAAATTAAAATTGGTCAAAACTAAACTAAAATTGGTCAAAATAAAGATATTGAATATCTGCACCAAATATTTTCTATCGGCAGCTTCAATCCAAAGATATTGTATTAGTATTGATGCTACAACGGTCCAGTTTCCCCACAGGGATCAATAAAGTTTAATTTGATCTGAAAGTAATAATCTGCAGCATAATAAATGTTGTCTCCTCTCAATCTGATCACTATAACTCAACAGTGATTCAACCTCTAGCCAGGTCATGAAGCTTTTCCATCTGCTGTTCTGAACAGCCGGTGTCAGGTAGGTCTTTGCCCAGGAAAAATCCTGGAGCACAGGAAGTGATGCATTTTACATTTCCTGCTTGTGTGGAATAAATAGAAGAACCTGGAGCTTCAGTCACAAAGACTGCTCAACTGGCTAGTGTTTCAACAGGAACAGTGACTAAAGTGACATCTGCATGTAGATATATGGGAACGACATCAGTAAATAGGCGCACATTCGATAACCGTGATGTTGGTGCATTAGTGGGATATGTTAGAAAAACAGAAGAGCAACTCTTCCTCAGGTGACTGAGAATGTCAGCAAGAACAGTCGGCTAACAACTACATAGAGAGAGATATTATAGGAGGGTTGCAGTGCAGAAACCACTCATTACAAAGACCAGTGCACATTTGAAAGTTCAGTGGGAGATGTGGTCATCAGTGGTCAGATGAGTCATCCTTCACCATATTCTCTACAAGTGGGCGAGTGCATGTGTGGCTGAATGCTTGACCCCTGCATTGAGGGGTTCCGGTGGCTCTGTTGTGCTGTGGGGGGCATTTTCCTGGCATGGTTTGAGTCCACTTGGCCCCTTAGAGGTGTAGTGTATGCAGGAGACATCGGCCTCCCCCCCTCTTCGGACCATACACAGTAACACCCAAAGACTAACACATTCCTCTCCCAGGGTCTTCCTATGAGGTCAAGACCCCTGCTGTGCTCCCAGGAACCCAAGGAACCCCCTTTGCAGCAAAAGGTGGATTTCCCCCATAAAGCTGCCAAAAAGTAACACTTTGCAGGTTCGGCTAGCCGCTCTGGTGCCATTAGGAGATGGGACCGATGATAAGGGCCGGGGAAATACCTAATCTGCCTTCCAAGGGAGACACAGAATAAGAGAACAAAGAAACTCTGGAAAATGTGCTTTCTGTATATGTTTATTAGATTTAAACTTCACACCCTGTGGCAGATGATGTGCCCTACTCCCCAATGTAGTATCTTGGTTATTCAAGGCACACAGAATGTGTTATCAGGACTTTTGGTTTACTCGCCAGTATTTTGTGGTAAGACAGTGATGTTTGGTGTCATTCAAACCCATTTGTTGTTAGGTGATTAAATATGTCAGTTGCATCCCCAAAGGATCAAGAAAAATGATGTTTTCCAAACCTGAGCTGGAAATGCAGTTTTAGGGGATGGTGATCACCGGTCATCAAGTTGTAAATCTGATGCATGCAAATTAAGGAAACACCTACCACTCCTGACATACCATAAAAGCCTCTCAGCCCTTGACCCTTGGGCTTGGCTCAGAACACACACAAAATCTTACAAACTCGAACGAACAAAGGAGGACAGCTCCTGCAACGGGGGGACGGGCAAAAACTCAGGCGGAAAGACATCAAGGAACATCAAGAAACATCAAGAAACTCAACTCAACCGTCCTGCAGCCCGTCCCGCAGCCCGTCCTGTAACTAAGTTTGAACCTGGCTCAAAGCTCTTCTCTCAGCTCAAGTACCAGACCAGCTCCAGAGTGAATCTTGCCGAGACGGCCGATTGAGTTCACTCAACCTGATCCAGAAGACTACAAAACCACGTCAGAAGCCAGCCGCTACTCTACTCTGCTTCCTGAACGACGTGAGTCAACACATCACCCTATCCCTCTATATCCACTGAGGTGAACTGTTGGCACGACGACTCCGACGAACAACGGCCCCCGGACCGCACTCCACAACGGCCCTCCTGACGTCCACTGGTCCAGACCAACACGTGCGTGTGTTTACCTGTCCACTGCGACTGCGTGACGGTTACCACGGAGACGAGGACGCCGCTGACACCCTGCAAACCAGACGGTAACCAACTTTCTTGTTGATGCACGGGTGATGCAAAGGCAGTGTTGAACTGTGAAAGTGAGGTTAGAATACTCTCTCTCTCTCCACTATTCTCTGTCCTTCTGTCCCAAGTCTCCCGGAAACTGTCAGCTGTCCTCCAAGCCATCTTTCGCTGTTGCCACATTGCCGCAATTAGACGTATTACAGCTCGGGTCGTTTTGTCGGTGCAAACTTCCTTGCCATCTTTGATCCCAATATCATTTGCCACTCTTATTTGATATATCCTCTGCCACTGTTTAGCTTTCTACCTTATTTGATATATCCTCTGCCACTGTTTAGCTTTCTACCTTATTTGATATATCCTCTGCCACTGTTTATCTTGCTATCTTGTTTGCCAGTTTTATTGCCATTATCTGTTTTAGTTTAGTATACATTTATTCATTTTATTGGTGTTTTATTTACATAGTTAATAAAATCTTTGCATTTATAAAGAACTGGCTTTTGTGTGTCATTGATATATCCTGGACATGAAGGTAGAAAATCACTGAAATCTAGAGCTCACTTCTCCTGATTATTAGACTGATATCATTATAAAGAGACTATTCCAGTTTAAACTGGTGGTGCCCCGCAAGTGTTAATTAATAAGATATTAATTACTAAGAATAATTTCAATAATTGTCAATTTTCAGAATTGACCAAATAGTCTCATCGTTCATAACGAAGCACAACACGCTACACCGGGTAGGCATAGGTTATTATTTTTTCACGTAGACCTAATTTATGTTATTTCGGGTTTAGGGATAGGTTGAATTAGTTCGCCGTCAATCGGATCGCGCCTCTGTATAGATTACATTACATTAGATTACATTGTTCCGCTTTTTACGACTCGTTTTCGAGTGCCCCTCGCCCTTCGGCTTGGCCCTCGGAACAGAGTTACAAGGGGTAGTGGTTGAAATCTCTCCCTATGAAATGGGACAACCCTTCAAGACCCTGATACGTCATCGATGACGTTTACGTAAACAGACGCGACAAGTTTGTTATCGGACATTACTATGGCAATAATGGTATTATCACAGTGACATTTGCCATTCATCTGATGGAGATAGAAGAGCAATTCGTTAAACAAATTATACGTTTCACGCGACTAATCGATCAAACAAGTCATCAAATAAAAAAGACCACTGCTTCATTACCAGACCACTTCTTGACAGAATAGTGTTAGCGGTGCTAGCGGCTAGCAAACCGTGCTCCTACAATTACCCTGCCAGTCTGCACTGGTATTAGAGGAGCTGTAACAAGTGCAGCAACTTCGCTGCTGGACTTTAGTTATATTTCGGCGTCATATGCTATCAAAGGGGGGAAATGCGACATGGAAATATGTCAAAATGCGGGACTGTCATGCACAAATCAGCCTAAAAACAATGTTGTAACGTTAAGTAGCGAGGTAGAGACATCGGCATACTAGCGATTTTTTGTTATGCTTGTTATAAAGAAAAGGTCTATAATACATTGAAACGACATTAAACTAAGATAATACGATGGTTATAATATTTTTTAAATCTTTATTAACGAAGAAAATACTACATTTGTGGTTTCCTTTTGTTGCTTGTGCAGCGTCCCCCCCCCATCTTGCCGATGATTGTCGGAGATTTGTCATAACCCTCGGTTTGTAGTGTGCCCCTGAAAAATGTCGGTTTGGAGGGCCATGTAGACCTTGCACTTCGCCCTACCCCTCGATCCCAACTAGAATTGGGACACCCCTACCCCTACACGTGAACGCGCAAAACGGAGGGGAAGGGCTAAGGGGTGAATTGGGATTCGGAGTACTGCTACCGGACGCAAAACTCGTCGGGATTAGGGACATTGAACGCAGCATTGAAATCACACGCTGGTGTGATTGGCTGAACTTGAAAGAGACGTCTGATAGGCTACAGAGAAAGGCCCTTTAGAAAAAATGCATTTGTGAATCTAACCACGTCAGGTAACTCTCAAAAATCCACACACAAATGTAACGAGGTTCACAACTCGTCTGGAGGTTTCTAAACGCAGATTCGACAGTCTGTAAATAAATGTAACAACATTTAAATATGTTTTAGATGAACACTGCAGCTGTTTTTAACTGAGTATATTTGTGGATTTGTTTTACATTTATATAAAACGAGACGTATTTGTGTGTGCATCAGAAACAGACATTTGTGAACACTAATTTATTTGTGAACTTTCTGTCATTTATATATATATTTTTTACATTTATATGAAACGATACACATTTGTGTGTGCATTGAAAAATATATTTGTGAACAGAGACATTTATATATAAATCGCAAAATATATTTGTGAATCGTGTTGTATTCATTTGTGACTTTTGAGAGTTAACTGACTCCATACATCTGCTACCAACCAGGGGCCAAATGTATAAACCATGCATACACACAGAAAGTGTGGTATGTCACTTTCCACGCAGGATTTGGGATTTAGAAAAATCTGCCCATGATAAAAATCATGGGTAGTAAGAATAGCCTAGATTCTCTCTCCTGAACTTCAACCTCTTCGTTGGAGGCACCAGGGTCTTCATCAGAATCTGCTGATAAAAATATTCTACATTGTAACAAAGCAGAAATGAGTCTGTTTTATTGCAACTCTGATTACAATACGATCCAAAAAGGGCACCATACCAAGTTCCATCTGGGCAGGTGCTGTTCCAGAGAGCTGGGTCCCCTCTCCTCCTCCTCAGGGTCCCCTCTTGTCCTCCACTGGGTCCCCTCTCCTCCTCCTCTGGGTCCCCTCTTGTCCTCCACTGGGTCCCCTCTCCTCCTCCTCTGGGTCCCCTCTTGTCCTCCACTGGGTCCCCTCTCCTCCTCCTCTGGGTCCCCTATCCTCCTCCACTGGGTCCCCTCTCCTCCTGTCCCACACACTAGCACTGTACTCAATAATGTAATGAGCTTCTTGGCCTCGTGCTTGAAATCTCACCACTTCTTAACGTTTACTGCTGCAGTTTCCTTTTGCCATTCAACATATTTCAGTTTGTAACGCCAGAGCTTAAGCCTCCAAATAATAGATTCCACTTCACAGTCTGTGAAATTGAGCTTCTTCTTCACACTTCTTCTTCACCAATGCTTTCTGTCATTTCTATGATATGCCTGCTATAATATGATCTGGGATACAAAATGGTGGAAACATTTTGAAGACCAAAGGAGAACTTGCTAGGTAGTAGTTGTTAGTGCAGCAACATTGGGACATCAACAATCATGGGGCATTTACTGTTAAACATTGTTATTGTCAGATACAGCCCTATTTCATATTATATGAACCATGTCAGTTTAAAGGGATTCAAATATTAAGTTGACCCAGGTATGATTGTCTGACATTCTATTTTTCTGTATTCTTATAGAGGGAGAAGATGACAGACCTCTGAAGCGCTGCAGAAGCAATGAGTTTCTACCCCCTGACAGTGAGTTAAACTGAACTGAATCAGATAATAATAATAACATGATAATCACTTCCATCATTTCATTTCAATAGATGAGCACAAACTGTAACATATAATGACAATAAAGTTATGTGGTAGGAACTCTATGAATCATTAGGGTTCAAACCCGGAATGAAATTATGTGGAAATAAATGTGCATCTAAAATGCATCCATGAAATTAGAAGCCCAATTTGCGCCCAGATGGTGGCGCTGTAATTAATGCCCATTTTGAAAGGCCGACGCCCCTCACACGACCCGTGACTGTGACTGAACTTTACTAGTTTCTAGTTCGTATGTGTACTACCGTTTGACCTTGAAATTTGACACACAAATCAGCTCAATCTGCTCTACAAAAAAAGCCTCACGAGCATCTAAAGTCCGCCCTGAACTGACTGTTATCTCGGAGATAACGAAATAAATTAACTCTTGATCTCGAGAATAACGGCATTCAAAAAAATGATTGCAAGCACCAAGCCGTTCTCGCTTCTGGTAACATACCAACAAATGTAATAATCTTTCCAATTTAATCATGATATCCTGCTGTTTTGTTTATTTACTTGTGAGTTCTCTGAATTAGGTGGAGCGTCGATGAATGGCTGGGGGGTAGGGAACTGAGACTGTGGGGGGGGGCGTGTGCTGGCGGGAGATGGATGGCCATTGGGGGTTGCAGATAGGGGGGGGAAGTCAATAGGAAGTGTTTAGGGTTCGAGTGGAGGGTCATTTTCTAGTAGCACACGGGAGGGGGGGTGGGGCGGTGATATGGCTGGATCTGTGGAGGAAGGATTGTGTTATGGTGGGGAGCCGCTCGGCTCGCGAGGGGGGGTGGTGGTGGCCGGCGGAGGGGGCTTGTGGTGCGATTGGTGGTGAGGAGAATAGATGAATATTCCAAAAGGAGGTAAGACGGAATTTAATACACATTCCACACTGGTGGGTGGATGACAACAAACAGATCCGTTAGCCATCTAGAACCATTCCCCAGGGTGGGATGGCTTGGCATTAGCGATGAGACCAGTCTTGCTGATGGGCAGTTCCACAACATCTGCTGTGCCAACAAGGTGCCAAATGTATAAACCATTGCAACACACAAAAAAGTGAGTATTACGACACTTACCACGCAGGATTGGGATTTAGAAAAATCTACCCATGTAAAAATCAGGTATAGTATAGAATAGGCATCTAGATTCATGAGCTTCTTGCATCTCCAATGCGTTTTCCTTCATTATTCTATTGTGATGATGCCTACTATAATATGATGGCTATGGGTGATACGAAAAGGAGGTGTTGAGAAACATTGTTGTAAGACCAAAGGATAACTTGCTGTAGGTAGTGGAGGGTTGTGATTAGTTGACATGCGTAAGAAGTTTGGTGACAACAGCGGGAGGCAAATCGAGTTGGGTGGGTGGGGGCAGGGGGTGGTTGATACAGCGTGGTAAGGACGACTGTACGGATTATGTTTTAGATATAACATTGTCATGACGTGCCTGGCGCCGCGTGAATTGGGGTGCTTTGTATGCAGACTCCATATGATAGCGGGGATCGCTCATGGAGCACATTGGTACTAGTAAGATAGTTGGGGAGCGTCTGAGGGTGGGGTGTGTTAGGATGGGGAAATAACACAAAGATCTATCAGACAGAGAGAGACTCCTCGGAGCTATAGCAGTTCTCCGACTCTCGTATCATGTAGCAATTATTCATCTATTACAAGCAGAGGTGAGGAAGGAGATCAGGTTCTTACATACGACTAGGCGCAGAAGTGGGGCACTGATACTACTTACTACTATTTGGGGGGGGGGAATCCTGCTTTACATCGTGACGACGATGTCTTCTACAGTCATAATAGAGTTATACTAACTCTGGGCATGTATCCTGACAATACTTATGACTTTAGACAGTAAGTTTAACCTGTTATCACTTAATGAACCTCAGATAATAGATAACTAAATGCGACTATGAACTGAATCGATCTTCCAATGCTATGGATCACAATAGATGAGTCACAAACTGTATCATATAATGAGAATAAAGTTAAGTGTTTAAGAACTCTATGAATCATTAGGGTTCAAACCCCTAAGATCTCCTATTTGATCTCCTGCGTTTATTTTTTCTTATGTCCACAGCTCAAATAGTCCGTGAGCTGGCATGAGCTTAAATCCATAATACTTTGCCCAATATAACGGCATTAAAAAAAATATTGCAAGCACGGCAGTTCAAGGCTTTCCGGTACATAACCAGCAAATACAATCATTCCTAATTTAATGCAATTGAAATCCTGCTGTTTTTTGTTTAGTTTACTTGTTGTTCACTGAGAATTAGAGCTCTATGGCGTTACTGCTGCAGATGAACCAGTTTATGCAATAGAGATAAGCAATAAAAGTGTCATCTTATCTTGATTATAGGCCGTCGGAGATTGCGCAAAGCAGCTGTGCGTGAGTTATTATCCAAAGGAGGATTGAAGACACGGGCAATACAGATTCGCACTTGTGTGGGGGAGGGTGTAGGCAGGGACGAATCAAGCATAGCAAGCTAGTGCTATCCGAACCAGGTGGTGGTCCGGAAGCGAGTAGATGACGGGAACGCGGCGGAGGCGCAATATAGTCTGAATCCCAAAATACATATAAGCTGTGTGAGTGGAAATAACACATTCACTCGGAGCGTGAGTTCGAGAGAGAATCACTACGTGCTACCCCTGACTACAGGATTATTATCATGGCAGTCATTTTTCTAAATCACAAATAGTCCTACTTTTCACGCAGGATTTTGGATTTAGAAAAATCTTACCCCATGAAAAAAAATCATGGGTAGTAAGAATAGCCCTAGATTCCTCTCTCCTCAACTTCAACCTGTTTCATTGGGATGTACTCAACATGGTCCTTCAGCAGTAATCTGTGTGATAAAATTATCTGCATTGTAAAACAAGCATAAATGAGTCTGGTTTTATTGCAAGTCGGATTACAATAAATCCAAACTGGCGCCAAACCAAGTTCCATCATGGTCAGGTGCTGATCCAGAGTAGCTGGGTCCCCTCTCCTCCGACTCTGGGTCCCCTCAAGTCCCTGCCACTGGTTCCCCTCTTGATCCTCCACTGGGTCCCCTCTCCTCCTCCACTGGTCCCCCTCGAAGTCCCTCCACTGGGTCCCCTCTCCTCCTCCACTGGGTCCCCTCAAGTCCTCCACTGGGTCCCCTCTCCTCCTCCACTGGGTCCCCTCTCCTCCTGTCCCACACACTAGCACTGTACTCAGTAATGTAATGAGCTTCTTGGCCTCGTGCTTGAAATCTCACCACTTCTTAACGTTTACTGCTGCAGTTTCCTTTTGCCATTCAACATATTTCAGTTTGTAACGCCAGAGCTTAAGCCTCCAAATAATAGATTCCACTTCACAGTCTGTGAAATTGAGCTTCTTCTTCACACTTCTTCTTCATCAATGCTTTCTGTCATTTCTATGATATGCCTGCTATAATATGATCTGGGATACAAAATGGTGGAAACATTTTGAAGACCAAAGGAGAACTTGCTAGGTAGTAGTTGTTAGTGCAACAACATTGGGACATCAACAATCATGGTGCATTATACAGAGCTTTCAGATTATATGAACCATGTCAGTTTAAAGGGATTCAAATATTAAGTTGACCCAGGTGTGATTGTCTGAATTGTATTTTTCTGTATTCTTACAGAGGGAGAAGATGATAGACCTCTGAAACGCTACAGCAGCTATGAGTTTCTACCCCCTGACAGTGAGTTAAACTGAACTGAATCAGATAATAATAATATCATGATAATCATTTCCAACATTTCACAATAGATGAGCACAAACTGTAACATATAATGAGAATAAACTTATGTGGTAGGAACTTAATCATTACAAGTTCACATATTATTTAATTTGAAGGTTGACAAGGTCAAATGTGAGTTTTGCAAGATCTAAAAGGCTAATCTGAATAAAGTCATCTTAATATCTCGTTGGGGTATTTACTTTGGTTCCTTTTTTAATTCAGTGTTTTCATTTCAGTGTCTGAGCTGAGGGTTGTGCTGCTGGGGAATCGCTGGTCTGAGAGGAGGGCAGTGGGGAACTTCATACTGGGAGAGACTGTGTTCAACACTCAGGAAGCACCTGACCACTCTCTGGTAGTGAGTGGACCGTTGCAGGAGAGAACAATAGTGGTCATCAACACCCCAGATCTGCTGCTTTCTGACATTTCCCAAGACAAACTGTCAGAGATTGTAAGAAGCTGTGTGAGACTCTCTGCTCCTGGACCTCATGTGTTCCTGCTGGTACTACAGCCTGAAGACTTCACTGAGGAAGACAAACTGAGGTTACACACAATCCTTGAAAGCTTCAGTGAGCGCTATTTTTATCATTCAATGATATTGATATCAACACCCAGAGAGGAGAGTTCAGGTGTCATGGGAAACTACAGGCACCATCCACCCTTACAAGACATGATCAGAAAATGTAGCTACAGGTACTTGAAGCAGGAGCACCTTGAACTACCAGAGCTGTTAACACGCTTGGACCAAGTTGTGAAGGAGAACAATGGAGAACATGTGAGCTGTGATGTATTTGAAGATGCAACTACTGATTTAACTAGTGATCATCTAAGAATGAAACAAAGAGAAGAAGAGACTGTTAACTTGGATCCTGTTAGAGCTGCTGGTGAGTGCAGGGAAACATTTTGCTGATGATGTGATGAGTACATTGGTAATCAACACAAATGACTGTATGATGATGGACTGACTATTATCCTCAATATCTGTAACACAATATGTTACCTCTTTTAAATTCATTTCAAGCTAAAAGTAAATGTCTGTGGTTACAGTACAGGTGTAAGCACAGTTTATCAATCACTAATAATGTGTTGAAATATCAGTTCATCTATAGTATGGGACTAGAACCTGTAAAACATGGCTCTGAAACAAGAACATTCATGATCTTGATGGTTGACTGAAATTATATTTTTCTGTATTCTTACAGAGGGAGAAGATTTCAGACCTCTGAAGCGCTGCAGGAGCTATGAGTTACTACCTCCTGATAGTGAGTTAAAATGAACTAAATCAGATAATAATAATAACATGATAATCATTTCCAACATTTCACAATAGATGAGCACAAACTGTAACATATAATGAGAATAAAGTTATGTGGTAGGAACTTAATCATTACAAGTTCACATATTATTTAATTTGAAGGTTGACAAGGTCAAATGTGAGTTTTGCAAGATCTAAAAGGCAAATCTGAATAAAGTCATCTTAATATCTCGTTGGGGTCTTTACTTTGGTTCCTTTTTTAATTCAGTGTTTTCATTTCAGTGTCTGAGCTGAGGGTTGTGCTGCTGGGGAATCGCTGGTCTGAGAGGAGTGCAGTGGGGAACTTCATACTGGGAGAGACTGTGTTCAACATTCAGGAAGCACCTGACCACTCTCTGGTAGTGAGTGGACCGTTGCAGGAGAGAACAATAGTGGTCATCAACACCCCAGATCTGCTGCTTTCTGATATTTCCCAAGACAAACTGTCAGAGATTGTAGGAAGCTGTGTGAGAGTCTCTGCTCCTGGACCTCATGTGTTCCTGCTGGTACTACAGCCTGAAGACTTCACTGAGGAAGACAAACTGAGGTTACACACAATCCTTGAAAGCTTCAGTGAGCGCTCCTTTGATCATTCAATGGTATTGATATCAACACCCAGAGAGGAGAGTTCAGGTGTCATGGGAAACTACAGGCACCATCCACCCTTACAAGACATGATCGGAAAATGTAGATACAGGTACTTGAAGCAGGAGCACCTTGAACTACCAGAGCTGTTAACACGCTTGGACCAAGTTGTGAAGGAGAACAATGGAGAACATGTGAGCTGTGATGTATTTGAAGATGCAGCGACTGATTTAACTAGTGATCATCTAAGAATGAAACAAAGAGAAGAAGAGACTGTTAACTTGGATCCTGTTAGAGCTGCTGGTGAGTGCAGGGAAACATTTTGCTGATGATGTGATGAGTACATTGGTAATCAACACAAATGACTGTATGATGATGGACTGACTATTATCCTCAATATCTGTAACACAATATGTTACCTCTTTTAAATTCATTTCAAGCTAAAAGTAAATGTCTGTGGTTACATTACAGGTGTAAGCACAGTTTATCAATCACTAATAATGTGGTGAAATATCAGTTCATCTATAGTATGGGACTAGAACCTGTAAACCATGGCTCTAAAACAAGAACAATCATGATCTTGATGGTTGACTAAAAAGGATCATTAGTCAAGTGTTTATTTAAAATAATTTGAAACAAACAGAATCAACATCCATATTTATTTGTTTATTCAGGCCCATTCATTTAGACACAATACAAAGGAATTTCTCAAGTGTCCCCAACCCTCTTTTCTAAATGAATGTATGAATGAATATGATGAATGGAGAGTGATGAGTGTGTGTTCATTAGGATCTTGGAATTTATTGTTGTTCATGTTTTTTTTTTTTTTTTTTTTTTTTTTACAGCATCTGAACTCAGGATTGTGCTGTTTGGAAGTAGTGAGGACAAAAAGACAACACTTCTCAATTTCATCATGGAGAACAAAGCTTTTCATGTTTATAAGCGCTTACTAAACAAGAAAAGTGAGGCCGCCCAAGGACAGTGGAAGGGAAAACCTTTAACTGTAGTGAAAACCCCAGACATCTTCACTCTACCTGTGGAATCAGTGAGACAAGAGATGAGGAAATGCATGTCTCTTTGCTACCCTGGACCAAATGTCCTCTTGCTGTTAGTGAAGCCTTCTGAATTCACAGAGGAGAACAGACTCACACTGGAGTTCATCTTGAGTTTGTTTGGTCAAGAGGCCTTTAAATACTCAATGGTCATCACAACACATGAGGAACATGAAACATGTTTCTCTGTAAATCAGCTCCTTAAAGAATGTGGAGGAAGACACTACAGCATGTTGAAAGATGACCGTTCATTGTTAATGGAGAAGATTGAGAACATTGTGAGTGAAAACAAAGGAAACCGCCTCACCTACACTGAAGGTACAACAACACCAAAGTCTGTGTCTGAACAAGCCAAACCTTTAAACCTGGTTCTATGTGGGAGGAGAGGAGCAGGGAAGACTTCAGCAGCCAAGGCCATTCTGGGCCAGATGAAGCTTGATCCAGAACCCAAGACTGCAGTGTGTGTGACCAATCAGGGAGAGGTGTGTGGACATTGGGTTTCCCTGGTGGAGCTGCCTGCCTTGTATGGAGAACCTCAGGAAGCAGTGATGAACGAATCATTCAGGTGTATCTCCCTCTGTGATCCTGAGGGAGTCCATGCCTTCATCCTGGTCATACAGGTGGGTCGTCTCACTGATGAAGACAAGGGAGAGTTACAAACCATCCAGAATGTATTCAGCTCTCGAGTCAATGACTTTACCATGATTCTATTGACTGTGGAGTCAGATCCTACTGTTCCAGCTGTTGATAACTTTCTAAAGGACAAAGATATCCAGCAGCTCTGTCAGAGCTGTGGAGGACGATACGTTGTCCTCAACATTAAGGACAAGCAGCAGGTCCCTGAGGTGTTGGATGCTGTGGAAAAGATGAGAGCTGTGCGATCCAGAAGCTTCACAATGGAGATGTTTACCAAGGCACAGATGGAGAAGGTTGCAGAACAGGAAAGCACTATTATAAGACTTAAAGCTGAACTGCAGGATCTGAAAATGAAGAGTGAGATGACAGGTGATGAAGAAAATCAGAGCACAGACTGTCTCAGGATTGTGCTGATAGGAAAGACTGGCAGTGGGAAGAGTGCCACTGGAAATACCATCTTAGGCAAAGAGCATTTCATATCCAAAGCCAACCAGAAATCAGTGACCAAGTTTTGCCAGAAAGCAGCTGGAGAGATTGATGGCAGGTCTGTTGTTGTGGTCGACACTCCCGGCTTGTTCGACACAACTCTCTCCAACAATGAGGTTGTACAGGAGCTTCTGAAATGCATCAGCATGTTGGCCCCTGGACCTCATGTGTTCTTACTGGTGCTGCAAATTGGTCGTTTTACACAGGAGGAAAAAGAGACTGTGAACCAGATCAAGAAAGATTTTGGCAAGAATTCAGGTAGTTTCATCATTGTTACATTCACTAGAGGAGATGATCTGCAAAATAAACCATTTGAGAATTATCTAGAAGAAGACTGTGATGACTTTGTCAAACAAATGATTGCTGACTGTGGAGAGAGATATCATGTCTTCAATAACAAAGATTGGACAGACCGCACACAAGTCAGTGGTCTGCTGACAAAGATTGACTCAATGGTGAAGAAAAATGGTGGTGGCTGCTACACCAATGAGATGTTCCAAGAGGCAGAGGCAGCCATACAAAAGGAAGTACAGAAGATTTTGAAGGAGAAGGATGAGGAGATGCAGAGAGAGAAGGAGGAACTTGAAAGAAAACATGAGGAAGAAATGCTAGTGATGAGAAGAAGAATGGAAGAACAGAGATCAGAAACTGAATGGGAGAGAGAACTGAGAGCCAAACAACTCAAGGAAAAGGAGGACCACATTAACAAAGAGCGAGAGGAGAGAAAGAAAGAACAGGAAAAGAGAGAAGAAGAAGACAGGAGGAGGAAAACACAGGAGGAAATTCAACGACAGGAATGGGAACAAAAACTTGAAGCCATGGAGAAAAAAATAAAATCAGAATCAGAGGAAAAAGAAAGTGTTAACAAAAAACTGGAGCAGAGTAGAGAAGAGATGAGAAATGAACGAGAGACTTGGGAGAAGGAACAAAAAGAATCTTGGGAAAAAAATAAATCAGGAAGATGAACAGAGACGAGAGGAGGAGAAAACAAGATTTAAAAAGCTCCAAGAAGAGTACGAACAGGAAAAGGAAAATTATGAAAACAAAAGAAAAGAAGAGGATCGAATCAGAAGAGAACAGGAGGAAAAGGAGAGAAAAGAATTAGAGGAAGACTATAGGAACAAACTGGAGGATATAGAGAAGAAATATCAAGAGGAGACCAGAAAGCAAGCTGAAGAATTCAATGAATTCAGAGAGAAACACTTCAAAGACTTTGCAGCTCTGATGGAAAAGCACATGGAGGAAATCGAGGATCTGAAGAGAAAGTTTGAGGAACAAATGCAGGAGAAAGACAAGGAGCACAACAGTGAGAATAAAGTCTTACAAGATCTCTCCAGCAACAAAGAAACAAATCTAAAGGATGAAATGGAGGATTTGAAGAAAAAACAGGAAGAAGAAATTGAAAAATTGAAAAGCAGATGCATCATCCTCTGATAACACTACCCAGTGCCTGACTTCTCAGTATTCGTCCATCATGATGTTGATACTGATAGAAATGTCTAGTCCTTGATCAGTGTAGCTGATGATGTTTTGAGCTGAGATGTTTTAGGGTTTTTCTAGACCATGATCGCAGGAAGTCTTGTGCCATGAATGATTTAAGGATAACTTGTTTGTTTTTTCCATATTGTTGTGTAAACCAGAATTATCTCTCCTTTTTGTTTTTTTAATCCTAGTGTTTTGTCAGTTTTTATTGCCATGCTTCAATGTTTTATCACTGTGCAACTAAACACATAATTGTGATGCATAAATGAACAAAAAGGTTTCATTTTAATCATGTGAATGTAGTGATTCAGGCTAGTAGATAAACCACTTGCTGAGTGTGTGCTGTTGTTTTCATAAATGGTTAAATCATCAGTGAGCTCTGTCTATTTGAATTTGCTGGCTAACATCACTGAAGATAATAATTCTTGAAGCTCTAACGTTCAGCCTCTTCATGTTCGCTGTAAAGTCTATCAGCGTACAGAGACAGTAAGTTAGTTAGTTCGTTAAGGAAGGTTAGCTTGTTGGATTTAAAATGATCTTTGTTTCCTTTTGTGTACAAGGAAAGGAGGACAATTTTAAATATTACAGGACCAATTTGGACCTGTAATGGACCAATTTGCAAAAACCTTTTAAACCGTCCTCCTATGAGTAGTTCCTATCAAGGAGGTTTTCAATCAAATCAGCACCAAATTGAGACGTGATGATTGATGTCATAAGAGTTTGTCTGGTTGCAAAAAGAATGTGAGTGACTACAAACTTTTCTAAAGAGATAATTTAAGTTGGCATTTCTTCATAGTGTCTTCATAAAACACTGCAGTAAAATCAATTAAGGTTTAATGTTCACATAGTTTGAGACTTGGTGAAAACTTTATTTTTTAAACTTTTTTAACTCTTTAAGAAAGTTTTAAGTCACGCTCATTTTTGCAGTGTTTTTCAACCAGACAAACATCAAATAATCATCATTTCTTATCATATGGAGTATAACTGAAAACAGTTTGAGGCAAAATTCACAATGTCTACTTTTATTTCATGTGTCTTTTTTAAACTGACATTGAACTATATTAAAACAACACCATTCAATGAGTCAAGTTCCCCTATTTCAAGTCAGCATCAGTATTAGGGCAAAGTAAGTTTTGACAACCTGGTCACTTTTAAAATTGTTATACATCATAAAATAGGAATATATTGTAAAAAGCACTTTTCCCAAGTACATACCTCCAGCCTTGATATGTCTTTCTTTGCTGAGCTGCAGGAAGCATGCAACGAAAAGGGCAGACATGGATACCATCACAATAGAAGTAATTCATTCTTAAACTACTACTGCTGTCAACCAATCCCCAAGAAACAGAGGCAGGTCTACAAAAAGTAAATATACTTTATTTACATAAAACCAGCAAAGAGAGTCAGGGCTGTTCTAACATATTAGTATCAGTATTTTAATGTTACTCCCAATAACACCACAAGAGGGCGCTCGAGCACATATCCATAGTCGAGCCAAACGGTGTTACAATTTTATTTTAATGCATGCCTTGAGAGACAAAACTAAAATAAACGGCAATTTCTTTAGTGATTCAATAATATACTGTCTGCCATTTGTTCCCCTCCTGTGTCTAGCTTAATTTGATTTTTTTGAGAAAAAAAGCAGAAAAACCTTTTGATAGGATCCCTCTCTATGTTCAACTACCTGAAATCCCGTTTTAAATTTGATTTTATTAGAAATTCTTTTCAAATATTAGTTTTACATACCTTTTTGTGTAGATCATACAAATTAATATTTTTTAGTCAAATTATTTAAAGAATAATTGAAAAAAAGACTTGACTCTTGTTGTGGTAGTAACATTATAATAATATAATATACTGTAATGTAATAATATTTACAATGCTGGAAATAGTAGGATGCAAGCCAAGATTATCTTCATGAATTTGAAAATCTAGGATGCCTCATGCTGGGTACAGACTGGTAAAAGACCAACCTTTAGCCAGTGGGCACCATGTGCAGTGGCATAGAGTGTGGAGTACCATGCAGCGGGTGGATGGAGCTGTAATGTTGTCCAGGATGATCCAGCTGGGGTTTGTTACTCACCAAACTTATTCAGTTCCTGCTCCATTGTCCTTGGTTCATGTGGACACAAATCAGAAACTGATCAGGTGAGAGCTACTGTCAATATTCTTTTTATCAATATGCTTTTTATCAGTCTCTACATGTCATCCTTGATTTTATGACCCCTGTAATACTATGCAGCTGGGCTGGATCCCAGAGGGCCTGTAGCACAAATGAGGTACTGTTCGGTGCCTAACAAAGAAATTAAAAAAAGATTTGTGATGTCTCTTTCACACTTCACTTCCCCAAACAACACAACAACACGTGACGCAGTATGATTTTTCTGTGCACAAATTTTGGGTTGAGGTTTTTAGCATATCATTAGAAAGCATTTGCGAATGATTTATGATTTTTTTTCTCCATTGTAGAATTGAACGTCTGTGGTGTGATGGATGGTCGGCTGTCAGCAGCAAGTACTACGATGCATTAAATACACTGGAGGAGGATGGATTCAATGACCTGTCCAGTGAGCTCCACCTGATCTGATCTGATCTGAAGGGCTTCATGGCTAAGAAAGCATGTTTATTTTACAGAATGTCACAAAGTGTTTATAGGCCAACTCAAATGAGACACTTTGTATACCACTAGAAGACAGTAGGTGGCACTCTCTACCTCTTTAACTGACTGGCTCAGTTGTGGGTACTGTAAATCATTCTTTCACTAACTAAAATGAAAATAATAAACCTGAAAATAATAAATTCATAAACCTATTGCAAAGTTCTAGTGAGTGAAAGCAACTTGGGTTGATTTTACACACTTGGCCTCTGATCTCTCAGTCAGCCTTCTCTGTATATAGACAATAAACATAAAGGCTGTTAATAAGAAACATGAGACTGATAAAAAGACAGCATATTAAATGACAGTATTACAATCATAGGTGGAACAGAAACCCCATCTGAACAGAGTTCAACCTCATTCCAGACCTGCTATGGCATGTTGGAATGTACCAAACCCCAAGATCCAGATGGAGAGCTACTTTTGAAGAAAATGTATTAGATTTGTCACGGTCTCGGCCGTGCCGCCAGTCTCCCTATGTTCTTCCTCCCCCTTGTGTTTCCTGTGCGTTTCTGTCTGTCCTCTGTGTGTGTGTGTGTGGTGGGCGTGGCACTCCAATCACCCTCCCGGTTCCTGCCTACACACCTGATCTCCATCTATCCATCAAGCCTCCAGTATATCTTACCCGGTCTTCCAGTCACTCATCGCCAGATCGTTGATTCAGCCAGTGTGGTCAGCAGACGTTCCCGGCCTCTAGAAAAGTGACTGGCTCTGTGTCTTCCTACGTAATCCTAACCTTGTCTCTCTTGTACCCCAGGATCTCTACCCGTCACCCAGTCATACCGCTCCTCTCCCTGCCTGTTTGCCTGTCCATCACCTGCCTGCCTTGTTCGCCACGCTCACCACCAGTCCCTCCGGCTTCTCACCGCTTCTGCCTCCTGCTCCTTCCCTTGTCTCCGCTCCAGTCTTTCCCCCAATAAATATTCATCGTTTTCCGTACTCCAAGTCTGGGTTTTGCATTTGGGTCCAACCAGTGATATCGTGACAAGATTGTATTAAAAAATGTATTAGATTGTCAAATCAACTCATAACTGTCAACTCATAACCCCCCCCCCCCCCTCCATCAGATTGATTTACTGATGCAATTCTGGCTCTCATTCTGGAGTGACAACATATCATGACCTGGACACTATGTGCTGATAGCTACCAACTACTGATTTACCGACAATACAAAGAGCCCTTTCAACATTAATATCTCATAGACCCCATCTTTGGCATCCTCATTGTCAGCATTTATCAGACCAATCACCGTAGTATCATCTGTTACATTTCCTATGTGGTTGTTGTGATGCTTGGCGACACAGTCACACGTGAACAGGCTATATGCTATATGCACTAACTATGGTGGATAGCTGCAGCCTACTCTCACTGTCTGAGGTCAGGAAGTCAGGAAGTCAAATAACCAATCACAGATGGAGTTACAAAGGCACAATGGTATCAAAAACAGAGCTATAGTCAACAAACAGCATTCAGACATTTTTCCCCTCTAGATGTTTTAACAGTATTCAGAGCCAGTGAGACAACAATAAGCAAACTGATGTTATGATTTATATTTGACTTAACTAACTTCTCCAAGCACTTCATTACCACCGAGGTTAAGGCCACAGGTCTGAAATCATCAATACAGGACACAGGTATTCTTTTGGGTACAGGTTTTTTGGGTGATGGATAAGATGCAGTTTGATTGATTACATATTTATTGTAGAATTGATCATATTACGCTGGTTGTCTATGGGAGGAACTTAACCTGAACTGATTCTAATAAGACATTTTTGATCAGATCCCATACAGGTATGATGAATATGTTTTAGTAGTATGTAGTAGTAGTAGTAGCAGCAGCAGTAATAGTAGTAATACTAATAGTAGTAATAGTAATAGCTGTAATAGTAGTAGTAGTGGCAGTAGTAGTAGCAGCAGTAGTAGTAGTAGCAATAGTAGCAGCAGCAGTAATAGTAGTAATACTAATAGTAGTAATAGTAATAGCTGTAATAGTAGTAGTAGTGGCAGTATTAGTAGTAGCAGTAGTAGTAGCAGCAGTAGTAATAGTAGTAATACTAATAGTAGTAATAGTAATAGCTGTAGTAGTATCTGGATTTCAGAGAGAACTCTGGAGGAAACACTGAAAGATACAAAGATATTGAATATCTGCACCAAATATTTTCTATGGCAGCTTCAATCCAAGAGATATTGTGTTAGTATTGATGCTACAACGGTCCAGTTTCCCCACAGGGATCAATAATCTGCAGCATAATAAATGTGTTGTCTCCTCTCTATCTGATCACTTTAACAGTGATTCAACCTCTACCAGGTCATGAAGCTTTTCCATCTGCTGTTCTGAACACCCGGTGTCAGGTAGGTCTTTGCCAGTAAAAATCCTGGAGCACAGGAAGTGATGTGTTTTACATTTCCTGCTTGTTTGGAATAAATAGAAGAAGAACTGGGTAGTTAGCATGAGCAGCGATAGCCACCGTGGCTGAACAGACAAAGAAAAGAGCGCCACCTACAGAAACTCAAACTCCATCAACAGAAAATCCAAGGAGGAAGACGTCACAGTACTGGACACGCTGTTTGATTGACAGGTGATCTGTGGGACGTGCAATGAGAAACAACACTAACAACATAACAAACAAAATTATTACCTATGGTGTCTTTATGGTCTCCTGTCTGGATGTGCCTGTCTTGTGTATGTTTCCAAATCCCTACCAGCTAGTTCTATATATCTAGATGGAACTAGTTACACTGTTTTTCTACATACAGACGGGTGACAAATTAAAGGAAAAACCTGAATAAATGAGTGGAGAAATATAACGATGCAGATGCTTCTATACAGATACTACATGATACAATTAAACAATTAACATCCCATCATGCTCTGTGGCATGTATCAAAATGTTGGGAGGCCCAGTTGACCTGGATTTTGGGTCAAGATGGCAAGAGGAAAACATCTAAATGACTTTGAACGAGGGTTCATTATTGGGGCAAGGATGGCAGGAGCTTCAGTCACAAAGACTCAACTGGCTGTTTCAATAGGAACAGTGACTAAAGGTGACATCTGCATTTAGATCTATGGGAAACACATCAGTAAAAAGCTCACATTGGATGACCGTGATGCTCGTGCATTAGTGAGATATATAAGGAAAAACTCTTCCTCAGGTGACAGAATGTCAATGCAGGACGTGATCAGACTGTCAGCAAGAACAGTCGGCCCACAACTACATAGAGAGAGATATTATAGGAGGGTTGCAGTGCAGAAACCCCTCATTACAAAGACCAATGCACATTTGAGAGTTCAGAGGTGCAAAAACCATCGGCACTGGTCTACAGAGATGTGTGAAAAAGTGATCTGGTCAGATGAGTCATCCTTCACCATGTGTGGTGTACACCAAGAGAATGGTACACACCTGTATGCTTGACCCCTACAGTGAGGGGGTCTGGTGGCTCTGTTATGCTGTCGGGGGGCATTTTCCTGACATGGTTTGGGTCCACTTGGCCCCTTAGAGGGAAGGGTCACTGCAAATCAATACAAAGTTATTCAGAGTGATCACCTTTATCCTTTAATGAAACATTTCTATCCTGATGGAGTGGTCTCTTCCAGCATGACAATGCCCCCATCCACAGGGCAGGAGGGGTCACTGAATGGTTTGATGAGTATGACAATGATGTGAATCATATGCTATGTCCTTCGCAGGCACCAGATCTCAACCCAATTAAACACCATGGGAGATTTTGGACCAAGTGTGAGACAGTGCTCTCCACCACCATCATCAAAACACCAAATGAGGGAATATCTTTTGAGAGAATGGTGATCCATCCCTTGGAGAATCTATGCCAATTGAACCTGTTCTGGCAGCTCGTGGTGGCCCAACACCTTACTAAGACACTTTGTTGGTTTTCCTTTAAGAATTTCTGTGTCTGGCCTTTTGGCTGGTTATGACATTAGGCTACAAGGAAAACTAGACTTGGTTCAAGTCTGAGTGTCCCGCCCACTCTTATGAAAAAAAAAAGTTGGTTCAGGCTCAGGTGGAGTTACACTTTACAGATTCACTTTCATTCATGAGCTTGGACAATGAATCGCACAGTAAGAATTTCACCTGGTGAGTAGACTCAACCAAAATAAATGCAGACAAATCAAGACAGAAATGTATCTTTAGTGTGAATACAATAATGAATTGATAATGTAATAGCAGGATAGCCTGCATGATCAAATTGTTCATAATCCTCAGTTGTAACTATTCAGGCCTGGTGATCAGATGGACCAGAATCACAGTTTATAATGATCAGATCAACTTGACAAAGTAAGAAGAGAAAATTCCCACAGTATTCAATATAATGCTACAATTAATAGACGCACAATCCAAGATAATAGAAACGACATCAGAGAAGTGAAGTGCAGCATGTTCACCTGATTGAAGTGAAAAATAAAGTATAAAATCTGATGGTTTTTATTTTGGTCTGAATTATGAGAATCAAGTCCACAGATTTATTAATTTGAGAAATCTTTCTAAAATGAGGTTGTTAGTTTTCCAGTCTGACATGGAGAAAGTTATTAATGGCTTTATGTGTCTTAGATCAGCAGATGAGCTGATCCAGAATCTGAAGTCCAGACTAAAGGTGAACGAGGAAGAAGAACCACTTGATAAATATTACAACGACAATACAAAGACTACAGTAGTACTACTACTACTATTACTGCTAATACTACAACTACTACAGTACTACTACTACTACTACAGCAGTACTACTACTAATACTACTTATAATAATAATTGTTATATAGTAACTTTTCATCCAGGGAAGGTTTACTGAGAACACATGCTCGTTTCAGCAGCAACCAGCTATGCATACATTCATACATATATATATATACAGTATATATATACAGAAGGTAGAGAAGCAGCATGTAACCAGTAGAAGACTGGTTGTACTGGGCCACTCCCAGAATGTGTGAGTGTGAAGCAGAATGGAGCTGGAAAAAGCATAGAGGTCTGATAAATAAAGGTATACAAGGATTCAGTGTCTTTGGCAGTGTTGGAACACATTGTATCACAAAATCAAGATACACCCCCTTAACACTGATGGAGATTAAGAGTGTGTTTGCATGTGTGTGTCAGAGAAAGAGAGACTTTATATTCTCCATATTTTCCTTCCGGTGTTTCTTACAGCCCAACAGACAGCAGCTCCTCCTGTTGAATTTCTGTCTCGTAGGTTTCAGTAGAGTGACATCATGGCAGAGTCAGTGATTACAGCATCCGGTGAGTCCAGTCAGACTTGAGATGATTAATCTGCACAAACAATGAATTATTTCGATCCATTCAACTTGATAGAATAATTAATTCTGTTCAGCTAATGAGGTAGGCTTTAAAATGCCTGGCTTTAAAAACATACCAACAAATTATTGCAAGCACGGCCAGTTCTCGGCTTCCGTACATACCAGCAAATATAATAATTCCTAATTTAATGCATTGATATCCTGCTGTTTTGTTGTTGTTTACTTTTGTTCACTGAATAAGAGCTCTATGGTTTAGTGCTGCAATGACCCAGTTTCAATAGAATCAATAAAGTTCATCTTATCTTGATTATTCCTCCAGTCCAGCTTGGCTTTTAATTCCAAAGGAGTAAGACCATTACAATTCCAGTGGATAATACATGGAGCCTTTGCAGTTCCACACAACTTAACAGTTAAGGGTTAGGGTCAGTTAACTCTCAAAAGTCACAAATGAATACAACACGATTCACAAATATATTTTGCGATTTATATATAAATGTCTCTGTTCACAAATATATTTTTCAATGCACACACAAATGTGTATCGTTTCATATAAATGTAAAAAATATATATATATAAATGACAGAAGATTCACAAATAAATTAGTGTTCACAAATGTCTGTTTCCGATGCACACACAAATACGTCTCGTTTTATACAAATGTAAAACAAATCCACAAATATACTTAGTTAAAAACAGCTGCAGTGTTCATCTAAAACATATTTAAATGTTGTTACATTTATTTACAGACTGTCGAATGTGCGTTTAGAAACCTCCAGACGAGTTGTGAACCTCGTTACATTTGTGTGTGGATTTTTGAGTTACCTGACGTGGTTAGATTCACAAATGCATTTTTTCTAAAGGGCCTTCCTCTGTAGCCTATCAGACGTCTCTTTCAAGTTCAGCCAATCACACCAGCGTGTGATTTCAATGCTGCGTTCAATGTCCCTAATCCCGACGAGTTTCACGTCCGGTAGCAGTACTCCAAGTGTAATTAAACATAACACGTTTAGCCAATAATTCCCTTGTCGTTCGTGATTGAATACATTTGCTAACAATGTGTTATTTACACAGCTAGACAAGTTAGCTAGGTAATATTTGAACCATGTTAGGCCATTTCGCACTAGCACCCCAAAACAATCTCAATCCGAAACACAGAGCAGTAGTCTATTTGAGTTGCGTCAGGATTGTCCACTATTGCCTGCTATTTGATGAGCAAGAGGGCGAGGAGAGAGAAGATGAAGAGATCAAACCGAAGACTAAATGTAGAAGAGACTTTGGCATTGTTTCATGAACTGGGTGAAGGGGAATCTGTTGGTGGACGTTGCAGTACGTGTTTCCCAGTGGGACCTTTGAGGGAGTAACACAGGGGGCGGAGTCCAGTCAAAGACTGTCGCGTGAGTGATACAGTTGTACTGCCCGAGATATGTTTGATATCAGTCAGGTGTTTGAAGATACGTCGTTTGTACTTATTGCTATAATTAAACACTTATTGAAACAGTGGAGATGTCTCAGACTTGAGCGATGTGGACTGGAGCGAGGAGGAGTGTTCGTCTGATTCCGGTGTCGTGCCAAAAAGTGATCGTCCGACAAAAAGTGATTGCCGTCCGCGTGAGCTGCAATCACTTTTTGGCAATCGCTATTTGGCAAGTGGAAAACTGCCTTTTAAGGGTTGTATTGTATTGCCCTTTTAGCTATTTCACCTGGTAAAAAGGACTGGGTGAGCTATAATCTTTAAAATATAACCCTCATGAATGAAATCAAGTCATTTTGAGGCATAAATAACCTTTCAATGACATGTAGCAATCACTTTTTGGCAATCGCTTTTTGGTGGAAAACTGCCTTTTATGGGTTGTAGGCCTATTGCCGCTTTAAAGATTTTTAAATTGGTAAAAAGGACTGGATTTGTTATAATCTAGGGTACAGAGCAGGTAAAATAATTAGAGTCATGAGGATAATTGCAAAGGAGATAATGTCTTTATTTTATATATAACCCATCTGTAAATCAGGTTAATTACAGTCTAGTTTCCAACTATAAACAAGGATATTAGACATACCAAACAAACATCGGAACGGATGGCAATCAGTTTTTGGCGGCACAACACCGGCTATGAGCCAGAGGGACCGTAGTCCCCGTTATACCGGGTAGGCATAGGTTATTATTTTTTCACGTAGACCTAATTTATGTTATTTCGGGTTTAGGGATAGGTTGAATTAGTTCGCCGTCAATCGGATCGCGCCTCTGTATAGATTATATTACATTAGATTACATTGTTCCGCTTTTTACGACTTCTTTTTTAAACTTTGCACAACGTTGCACTTTGAAGCAGCTGTGCTTCCATGAATGTATAGAACCTATACTACAATAAAGAGCAATCTAATCTAATCTACACAGAGGCGCGATCCGTTTGACGGCGAACTAATTCAACCTAGCCCTAAACCCGAAATAACATAAATTAGGCCTACGTGAAAAAATAATAACCTACGCCTACCCGGTATAACGGGGACTACGGTCCCTCTGGCTCATAGCCAGAATCAGACGAACACTCCTCCTCGCTCCAGTCCACATCGCTGAAGTCTGACACTTCTCCACTGTTTCAATAAGTGTTTGATTATAGCAATAAGTACAAACAACGACGTATCTTCAAACACCTGACTGATAGCAAACATATCTCGGGCAGTACAGCTCTATGACTTCCGCGACAGTCTTCGAATGGACTCCGCCCCCTGTGTTACTCCCTCAAAGGTCCCACTGGGAAACACGTACTGCAACGTCCACCAACAGATTCCCCTTCACCCAGTTCATGAAACAATGCCAAAGTCTCTTCTACATTTAGGTTGAATCCCATTTCTCATTTTCACCCCTACGACTCGTTTTCGAGTGCCCCTCGCCCTTCGGCTTGGCCCTCGGAACAGAGTTACAAGGGGTAGTGGTTGAAATCCCTCCCTATGAAATGGGACAACCCTTCAAGACCCTGATACGTCATCGATGACGTTTACGTAAACAGACGCGACAAGTTTGTTATCGGACATTACTATGGCAATAATGGTATTATCACAGTGACATTTGCCATTCATCTGATGGCGATAGAAAAGCATGGACGCTCGCGATTCGTTCACAACTTATACGTTTCACGCTACTAATCGATCAAACAAGTCATCAAATAAAAAAGACCACTGCTTCATTACCAGACCACTTCTTGACAGAATAGTGTTAGCGGTGCTCTGTAGGCTAGCAAGCCGTGCTCCTACAATTACCCTGCCAGTCTGCACTGGTATTAGAGGAGCTGTAACAAGTGCAGCAACTTCGCTGCTGGACTTTAGTTATATTTCGGCGTCATATGCTATCAAAGGGGGGAAATGCGACATGGAAATATGTCAAAATGCGGGACTGTCATGCACAAATCAGCTTAAAAACAATGTTGTAACGTTAACTAGCGAGATAGAGACATCGGCATACTAGCGATTTTTTGTTATGCTTGTTATAAAGAAAAGGTCTATAATACATTGAAACGACATTAAACTAAGATAATACGATGGTTATAATATTTTTTAAATCTTTATTAACTAAGAAAATACTACATTTGTGGTTTCCTTTTGTTGCTTGTGCAGCATCCCCCCCCCCATCTTGCCGATGATTGTCGGAGATTTGTCATAACCCTCGGTTTGTAGTGTGCCCCTAGCACTTCGCCCTACCCCTCGATCCCAACTAGAATTGGGACACCCTACCCCTACACGTGAATGCGCAAAACGAAGGGGAAGGGCTAAGGGGTAGGGCGAAGGGGTGAATTGGGATTCGGAGTACTGCTACCCGGACGCGAAACTCGTCGGGATTAGGGACATTGAACGCAGCATTGAAATCACATTCAGCCAATCACACATGTGATTGGCTGAACTTGAAAGAGACGTCTGATAGGCTACAGAGAAAGGCCCTTTAGAAAAAATGCATTTGTGAATCTAACCACGTCAGGTAACTCTCAAAAATCCACACACAAATGTAACAAGGTTCACAACTCGTCTGGAGGTTTCTAAACGCAGATTCGACAATCTGTATATGAATGTAACAACATTTAAATATGTTTTAGATGAACACTGCAGCTGTTTTTAACTAAGTATATTTGTGGATTTGTTTTACATTTATATAAAACGAGACGTATTTGTGTGTGCATCGGAAACAGACATTTGTGAACACTAATTTATTTGTGAACCTTCTGTCATTTATATATATATTTTTTACATTTATATGAAACGATACACATTTGCGTGTGCATTGAAAAATATATTTGTGAACAGAGACATTTATATATAAATCGCAAAATATATTTGTGAATCGTGTTGTATTCATTTGTGACTTTTGAGAGTTAACTGACTCCATACACACATCTGCTACCAACCAGGGGCCAGATGTATAAACCATGCATACACACAAAAAGTGTGGTACGTCACTTTCCACGCAGGATTTGGGATTTAGAAAAATCTGCCCATGATAAAAATCATGGGTATTAAGAATAGCCTAGATTCTCTCTCCTGAACTTCAACCTGTTCGTTGGAGGCACCAGGGTCTTCATCAGAATCTGCTGATAAAAATATTCTACATTGTAACAAAGCAGAAATGAGTCTGTATTATTGCAACTCTGATTACAATACGATCCAAAAAGGGCGCCATACCAAGTTCCATCTGGGCAGGTGCTGATCCAGAGAGCTGGGTCCCCTCTCCTCCGACTCTGGGTCCCCTCTTGTCCTCCACTGGGTCCCCTCTCCTCCTCCTCTGGGTCCCCTCTTGTCCTCCACTGGGTCCCCTCTCCTCCTCCTCTGGGTCCCCTCTTGTCCTCCACTGGGTCACCTCTCCTCCTCCTCTGGGTCCCCTCTCGTCCTCCACTGGGTCCCCTCTTGTCCTCCACTGGGTCCCCTCTCCTCCTCCACTGGGTCCCCTCTTGTCCTCCACTGGGTCCCCTCTCCTCCTCCTCTGGGTCCCCTCTCGTCCTCCATTGGGTCCCCTCTTGTCCTCCACTGGGTCCCCTCTTGCCCTCCACTGGGTCCCCTCTTGTCCTCCACTGGGTCCCCTCTCCTCCTCCACTGGGTCCCCTCTCCTCCTCTACTGGGTCCCCTCTCCTCCACTGGGTCCCCTCTTGTCCTCCACTGGGTCCCCTCTCCTCCTCCACTGGGTCCCCTCTCCTCCTGTCCCACACACTAGCGCTGTAGACAGTAATGAGCTTCTTGGCCTCGTGCTTGAAATCTCACCACTTCTTAACGTTTACTGCTGCAGTTTCCTTTTGCCATTCAACATATTTCAGTTTGTAACGCCAGAGCTTAAGCCTCCAAATAATAGATTCCACTTCACAGTCTGTGAAATTGAGCTTCTTCTTCACACTTCTTCTTCACCAATGCTTTGCGTCATTTCTATTTGATATGCCTGCTATAATATGATCTGGGATACAAAATGGTGGAAACATTTTGAAGACCAAAGGAGAACTTGCTAGGTAGTAGTTGTTAGTGCAGCAACATTGGGACATCAACAATCATGGGGCATTTACTGTTAAACATTGTTATTGTCAGATACAGCCCTATTTCATATTATATGAACCATGTCAGTTTAAATGGATTCAAATATTAAGTTGACCCAGGTATGATTGTCTGACATTCTATTTTTCTGTATTCTTATAGAGGGAGAAGATGACAGACCTCTGAAGCGCTGCAGAAGCAATGAGTTTTTACCCCGACAGTGAGTTAAACTGAACTGAATCAGATAATAATAATAACATGATAATCACTTCCATCATTTCATTTCAATAGATGAGCACAAACTTTTATAATGACAATAAAGTTATGTGGTAGGAACTCTATGAATCATTAGGGTTCAAACCCGGAAGGAAATGATGTGGAAATGATGTGCAAATGCTTCCCATGAAACATGAGCCCAATTGGCCAGAAGGTGGCGCTGTAATTAAGGCCCATTTTGGAAAGGCCACGCCCCTCACACCGTGACTCCGTTTGACTTGAAATTTGACACACAAGTCCAGCTCAATCTGCTCTACAAAAAAGCCTCAAGAACCATTAAGGCCATCTGACTGACTGTTATCTCGAGATGACAAAATAATTAACTTGTGATCTCGAGATAACGGCATTAAAAAAAATGATTGCAAGCACGGCCGTTCCCGGCTTCTGTACATACCAACAAATATAATCATTCCTAATTTAATGCATTGATAAATATCCTGCTGTTTTGTTATTTACTTTTGTTCACTGAATAAGAGCTCTATGGTTTAGTGCTGCAATTAGCCAGTTTCAATAGACTCAATAAAGTTAATTTTATCTTGATTATTCCTCCAGTCCAGCTTAGTTTTTAATTCCAAAGGAGTAAGACCATTACAATTCCACTTGGTGGTGACAAAACATTAAATACCAGTGTATCATACATGGAGCCTTTGCAGTTCCACACATCTGCTACCAACCAGGGGCCAAATGTATAGACTATACATACACACAAAAAGTGTGATATGTCACTTTCCACGCAGGATTTGGGATTTAGAAAAATCTGCCCATGATAAAAATCATGGGTAGTAAGAATAGCCTAGATTCTCTCTCCTGAACTTCAACCTGTTCGTTGGAGGCACCAGGGTCTTCATCAGAATCTGTTAATAAAAATATTCTACATTGTAACAAAGCAGAAATTAGTCTGTTTCCTCCATTGGGTCCCCTCTCCTCCCGTCCCGCACACTAGCACTGTACTCAGTAATGTAATGAGCTTCTTGGCCTCGTGCTTTAAATCTCACCACTTCTTAACGTTTACTGCTGCAGTTTCCTTTTGCCATTCAACATATTTCAGTTTGTAACGCCAGAGCTTAAGTCTCCAAATAATAGATTCCACTTCACAGTCTGTGAAATTGAGCTTCTTCTTCACCAATTCTTTCCATCATTTCTATTTGATATGCCTGCTATAATATGATCTGGGATACAAAAAAAAATGGTGGAAACATTTTAAAGACCAAAGGATAACTTGCTAGGTAGTAGTTGTTAGTGCAGCAACATTGGGACATCAACAATCATGGTGCATTTACTGTAAAACATTGTTATTGTCATATACAGACCAATTTCAGATTATATGAACCATGTCAGTTTAAAGGGATTCAAATATTAAGTTGACACAGGTGTGATTGTCTGACATCATATTTTTCTGTATTCTTATAGAGGGAGAAGATTTCAGACCTCTGAAGCGCCACAGCAGCTATGACTTTCTACCCCCTGAGTTAAACTGAACTGAATCAGATAATAATAATAACGTGATAATCATTTCCAACATTTCACAATAGATGAGCACAAACTGTAACATATAATGAGAATAAAGTTATGTGGTAGGAACTCTATGAATCATTAATCTTAATCGTTAGAAGTTCACAGATTTAATTTGAAGGTTGACAAGGTCAAATGTGAGTTTTGGAAGATCTAAAAGGCTAATCTGAATAAAGTCATCTTAATATCTTGTTGGGGTCTTTGCTTTGGTTCCTTTTTTAATTGAGTGTTTTCATTTCAGTGTCTGAGCTGAGGGTTGTGCTGCTGGGGAATAGCTGGTCTGAGAGGAGTGCAGTGGGGAACTTCATACTGGGAGAGACTGTGTTCAACACTGAGGAAGCACCTGACCACTCTCTGGTAGTGAGTGGACCGTTGCAGGAGAGAACAATAGTGGTCATCAACACCCCAGATCTGCTGCTTTCTGACATTTCCCAAGACAAACTGTCAGAGATTGTAGGAGACTGTGTGAGACTCTCTGCTCCTGGACCTCATGTGTTCCTGCTGGTACTACAGCCTGAAGACTTCACTGAGGAAGACAAACTGAGGTTAAACAGAATCCTTGAAAGCTTCAGTGAGCGCTCCTTTGATCATTCACTGGTATTGATATCAACAGAGGAGAGTTCAGGTGTCATGGGAAACTACATGCACTATCCACCCTTACAAGACATGATCAGAAAATGTAGATACAGGTACTTGAAGCTGGAGCACCTTGAACTAACAGAGCTGTTAACACGCTTGGACCAAGTTGTGAAGGAGAACAATGGAGAACATGTGAGCTGTGAGGATAAAACTACTGATTTAACTAGTGATCATCTAAGATTGAGACAAAGAGAAGCAAAGATGGTTGACTTGGACCCTGTTAGAGCTGCTGGTAAGTGCAGGAAAACATTTTGATGATGATGGGATAAGTACTTTGGTAATCAACGCAAATGACTGTATGATGATGGACTGACTATTATCCTTAATATCTGTTTCACAATTTCTTACCTGTTTTAAATTCATTTCAAGCTAAAACTAAATGTCTGTGGTTACAGTACAGGTGTAAGCACAGTTTATCAATCACTAATAATGTGGTGAAATATCAGTTCATGTATAGTATGTTCGGGGACCATTCATTTTGACACTGTAGCGTGTTGTGCTTCGTTATGAACGATGAGACTATTTGGTCAATTCTGAAAATTGACAATTATTGAAATTATTCTTAATAATTAATACCTTATTAATTAACACTTGCGGGGCACCACCAGTTTACACTGGAATAGTCTCTTTATAATGATATCAGTCTAATAATCAAAAGAAGTGAGCTCTAGATTTCAGTGATTTTCTACCTTCATGTCCAGGATATATCAATGACACACAAAAGCCAGTTCTTTATAAATGCAAAGATTTTATTAACTATGTAAATAAAACACCAATAAAATGAATAAATGTATACTAAACTAAAACAGATAATGGCAATAAAACTGGCAAACAAGATAGCAAGATAAACAGTGGCATAGGATACATCAAATAAGGTAGAAAGTTAAACAGTGGCAGAGGATATATCAAATAAGGTAGAAAGTTAAACAGTGGCAGAGGATATATCAAATAAGAGGGGCAAATGATATTGGGATCAAAGATGGCAAGGAAGTTTGCACCGACAAAACGACCTGAGCTGTAATACGTCTAATTGCGGCAATGTGGCAACAGCGAAAGATGGCTTGGAGGACAGCTGACAGTTTCCGGGAGACTTGGGACAGAAGGACAGAGAATAGTGGAGAGAGAGAGAGAGTATTCTAACCTCACTTTCACAGTTCAACACTGCCTTTGCATCACCCGTGCATCAACAAGAAAGTTGGTTACCAGGGTTTGCAGGGTGTCAGCGGCGTCCTCGTCTCCGGGATAACCGTTGCGCAGTCGCAGTAGACAGGTAAACACACGCACGTGTTGGTCTGGACCAGTCAATGTCAGGAGGGCCGTTGTGGAGTGCGGTCCGGGGGCCCTTGTTCGTCGGAGTCATCGTGCCAACAGTTCACCTCAGTGGATATAGAGGGATAGGGCGATGTGTTGACTCACGTCGTTCAGGAAGCAGAGTAGAGTAGCGGCTGGCTTCTGACGTGGTTTCGTAGTCTTCTGGTTCCGGTTGAGTGAACTCAAAGATTCACTCTGGAGCTGGTCTGGTACTTGAGCTGAGAGAAGAGCTTTGAGCCAGGTTCAAACTTAGCTACAGGACGGGCTGCGGGACGGGCTGCAGGATGGTTGAGTTGAGTTTCTTGATGTTCCTTGATGTCTTTCCGCCTGAGTTTTTGCCCGTCCGCCCGTTGCAGGAGTTGTCCTCCTTTGTTCGTTCGAGTTTGTAAGATTTTGTGTGTGTTCTGAGCCGAGCCCAAGGGTCAAGGCTTTATGGTATGTCAGGAGTGGTAGGTGTTTCCCTCATTTGCATGCATCAGATTTACAACTTGATGACCGGTGATCACCATCCCCTAAAACTGCATTTCCAGCTCAGGTTTGGAAAACATCATTTTTCTTGATCCTTTGGGGATGCAAGTGACATATTTAATCACCGAACAACAAATGGGTTTGTATGATACCAAACATCACTGCCTTACCACAAAATACTGGCGAGTAAACCAAAAGTCCTGATAACACATTCTGTGTGCCTTGAATAACCAAGATACTACATTGGGGAGTAGGGCACATCATCTGCCACAGGATGTGAAGTTCAAATCCAATAAAACATATACAGAAAGCACATTTTTGCAATACATTCCAGAGTTTCTTTGTTCTCTTATTCTGTGTCTCCCTTGGAAGGCAGATTAGGTACATTTCCCCGGCCCTTATCATCGGTCCCATCTCCTAATGGCACCAGAGCGGGCTAGTCGAACCTGCAAAGTGTTACTTTTGGCGGCTTTATGGGGGCAATCCACCTTTTGCTGCAAAGGGGGTTCCTTGGGTTCCTGGGAGCACAGCGGGGGTCTTGGCCTCATAGGAAGACCCTGGGAGAGGAATGTGTTAGTCTTTGGGTGTTGCTGTGGTCCGAAGAGGGGGGGAGGCCGATGTCTCCTGCATACACTACAGACACAATACAAAGGAATTTCTCATCAGTGTCTCCAACCCTCTTTTCTAAATGAATGTATGAATGAATGTGATGAATGGATAGAGAGTGAGAGAGTTTGTGTTCATTAGGATCTTGGAAATTATTGTTGTTTATGGGTTTTTTGGTTTTTTTTTTCACAGCATCTGAACTCAGGATTGTGGTGTTTGGAAGTAGTGAGGACAAAAAGACAACACTTGTCAATTTCATCATGGAGAACAAAGCTTTTCACGTTTATAAGCGCTTTCTAACCAAGAAAAGTGAGGCCACCCAAGGACAGTGGAAGGGAAAACCTTTAACTGTAGTGAAAACCCCAGACATCTTCACTCTATCTGAGGAATCAGTGAGACAAGAGATGAGGAAATGCATGTCTCTATGCTATCCTGGACCAAATGTCCTCTTGCTGTTAGTGAAGCCTTCTGAATTAACAGAGGAGAACAGACTCACACTGAAGTTCATCTTGAGTTTGTTTGGTCAAGAGGCCTTTAAATACTCACTGGTCATCACAACACATGAGGGACATGAAACATGTTTCTCTGTAAATCAGCTCCTTAAAGAATGTGGAGGAAGACACTACAGCATGTTGAAAGATGACCGTTCATTGTTGATGGAGAAGATTGAGAACATTGTGAGTGAAAACAAAGGAAACTGCCTCACCTACACTGAAGGTACAACAACACCAAAGTCTGTGTCTGAACAAGCCAAACCTTTAAACCTGGTTCTATGTGGGAGGAGAGGAGCAGGGAAGACTTCAGCAGCCAAGGCCATTCTGGGCCAGATGAAGCTTGATCCAGAACCCAAGACTGCAGTGTGTGTGACCAATCAGGGAGAGGTGTGTGGACGTTGGGTTTCCCTGGTGGAGCTGCCTGCCTTGTATGGAGAACCTCAGGAAGCAGTGATGAACGCCCAGCCCGAAATCAGTGACCAAACTTTGTCAGAAAGCAGCTGGAGAGATTGATGGCAGGTCTGTTGTTGTGGTCGACACTCCCGGCTTGTTTGACACAACTGTCTCCAACAAGGAGGTTATAGAGGAGCTTCTGAAATGTTTCAGCATGTTGGCCCCTGGACCTCATGTGTTCTTACTGGTGCTGCAAATTGGTCGTTTTACACGGGACGAAAAAGAGACTGTGAACCTGATCAAGAAAGCTTTTGGCAAGAATTCAGGGGCTTTCATCATTGTTACATTCACCGAAGCAGATGATCTGAAAAATAAACCAATTGAGAATTATCTAAAAGACTGTGATGACTTTGTCAAAACATTGATTGCTGACTGTGGAGGGAGATACCATGTCTTCAATAACAATGATCAGACAAACCGCACACAAGTCAGTCGTCTGTTGACAAAGATTGACTCAATGGTGAAGAAAAATGGTGGTGGCTGCTACACCAATGAGATGTTCCAAGAGGCAGAGGCAGCTGTACAAAAGGAAGTAGAGAAGATTTTGAAGGAGAAGGAAGAGGAGATGCAGAGAGAGAAGGAGGAACTTGAAAGAAAACATGAGGAAGAAATGCAAGCAATGAGAAGAAGAATGGAAGAACAGAAATCTGAATCTGAACGGGAGAGAGAACTGAGAGCCAAACAACTCAAGGAAAAGGAGGACCACATTAACAAAGAGCGAGAGGAGAGAAAGAAAGAACAGGAAAAGAGAGAAGAAGAAGACAGGAAGAGAAAAACACAGGAGGACATTCAACGACAGGAATGGGAACTAGAACTTGAAGCAATGGAGAAAAAAAGAAAATCAGAATCAGAGGAAAAAGAAAACATTAACAGAAAGCTGGAGCAGACTAGAGAAGAGATTAGAAATGAACGAGAGACTTGGGAGAAGGAACAAAAAGACTCTTGGGAAAAAAGATGTCAGGAAGATGAACAGAGACGAGAGGAGGAGAAAACAAGATTTAAAAAGCTCCAAGAAGAGTTAGAGCAGGAAAAGGAAAATTATGAAAACAAAATGAAAGAAGAGGATCGAATCAGAAGAAAACAGGAAGAAAAGGAGAGAAAACATGAGCGAGAAATGCAAGCGATGAGAAGAAGAATGGAAAAACAGAGATCAGAAACTGAACGGGAGAGAGAACAGAGAACCAAACAACTGAAGGAAAAGGAGGAACACATTAAGAAAGAGCGTAAGGAGAGAAAGAAAGAATAGGAAAAGAGAGAAGAAGAAGACAGGAAGAGGAAAACACAGGAGGAAATTCAACAGAAAAAAATAAAATCAGAATCAGAGGGAAAAAAAAACGTTAACAGAAAGCTGGAGCAGACTAGAGAAGAGATTAGAAATGAACGAGAGATTTGGGAGAAGGAACAAAAAGACTCTTGGGAAAAAAGATGTCAGGAAGATGAACAGGAGAAAACAAGATTTAAAAAGCTCCAAGAAGAGTTAGAGCAGGAAAAGGAAAATTATGAAAACAAAATGAAAGAAGAGGATCGAATCAGAAGAAAACAGGAAGAAAAGGAGAGAAAACATGAGCGAGAAATGCAAGCGATGAGAAGAAGAATGGAAAAACAGAGATCAGAAACTGAACGGGAGAGAGAACAGAGAACCAAACAACTCAAGGAAAAGGAGGACCACATTAAGAAAGAGCGTAAGGAGAGAAAGAAAGAACAGGAAAAGAGAGAAGAAGAAGACAGGAAGAGGAAAACACAGGAGGAAATTCAACGACAGGAATGGGAACAAAAACTTGAAGACATGGAGAAAAAAATAAAATCAGAATCAAAGGAAAATGTTAACAGAAAGCTGGAGCAGAGTAGAGAAGAGATGAAAAATGAACGAGAGACTTGGGAGAAGGCACGAAATGAATCTTGGGAAAAAATAAATCAGGAAGATAAACAGAGACGAAAGGAGGAGAAAACAAGATTAAAAAAGCTCCAAGAAGAGTACAAACAGGAAAAGGAAAATTATGAAAACAAAAGAAAAGAAGAGAATCGAATCAGAAGAGAACAGGAGGAAAAGGAGAGAAAAGAATTAGAGGAAGACTATGAGAACAAACTGGAGAATATGAAGAAGAAATTTGAAGAGGAGGCCAGAAAGCAAGCTGAAGAATTCAATGAATTCAGAGAAATACTTCAAAGACTTTGCAGCTCTGATGGAAAAGCACACGGAGGAAATGGAGGATCTGAAGAGAAAGTTTGAGACACAAATGCAGGAGAAAGAGAAGAAGCACAACAGTGAGTATAAACTCTTACAAGATCTCTCCAGCAACAAAGAAAAAAATCTAAAGGATGAAATGGAGGATTTGAAGATAAAACAGGAAGAAGAAATTGAAAAATTGAAAAGCAGATGCATCATCACCTGATAACACTACCCAGTGCCTGACTTCTCAGTATTCGTCCATCATGATGTTGATACTGTTATAAATGTCTAGTCCTTGATCAGTGTAGCTGATGTTTTGAGCTGAGATGTTTTAGGGTTTTTCTAGACCATGATCGCAGGAAGTCTTGTGCCATGAATGATTTAAAGCCCCAGGAAACTTGGCTTGAAATAGTAAAAATGAATATATGATATCAAAGTTTAGTGTCTAATTAAGCATCCACAAAAATCTGAGTGAAAATAAACGTTCAGAAATATTACAAAACCTAGTTCAAATGAGTGGGGGGTTCAGAACAGTGGGGTTGAATTGGGCGTGGTATTTTCTGAGATTTATGACGCAGAGAATTCATTAATCCAATCATTAAAAAATGCACGTCAGTTGTCCCTCCCCCAACAGGTGCAACAGCTTGACAGTTTGACATGGACGGAGCTATCAATCGTGTCAGGATGTCAATCAAATCCTGATCTGACACGCCTACACAGTCCTGAGAAATGGTCTAAACAGCTAAATGAGCTGTATTTGAACTAGGTTTTCTAATATTTCTGAAAGTTTATTTTCACTCAGATTTTTGTGGATGCTTAATTAGACACTAAACTTTGATATCATATATTCATTTTTACTATTTCAAGCCAAGTTTCCTGGGGCTTTAAGGATAACTTGTTTGTTTTTTCCATATTGTTGTGTAAACCAGAATTATCTCTCCTTTTTGTTTTCAATGTTTTATCACTGTGCAACTAAACACATAATTGTGATGCATAAATGAACAAAAAGGTTTCATTTTAATCATGTGAATGTAGTGATTCAGGCTAGTAGATAAGACACTTGCTGAGTGTGTGCTGTTGTTTTCATAAATGGTTAAATCATCAGTGAGCTCTGTCTATTTGAATTTGCTGGCTAACATCACTGAAGATAATAATTCTTGAAGCTCTAACGTTCAGCCTCTTCATGTTCACTGTAAAGTCTATCAGCGTACAGAGACAGTAAGTTAGTTAGTTCATTAAGGAAGGTTAGCTTGTTGGATTTAAAATGATCTTTGTTTCCTTTTGTGTACAAGGAAAGGAGGACATTTTTAAATATTACAGGATGCAGTGAAAACAAGGACGGACCAATTTGCAAAAACCTTTTAAACCGTCCTCCTATGAGTAGTTCCTATCAAGGAGGTTTTCAATCAAATCAGCACCAAATTGAGACGTGATGATTGATGTCATAAGAGTTTGTCTGGTTGCAAAAAAAATTGAGTGACTACAAACTTTTTTAAAGAGATAATTTAAGTTGGCATTTCTTCATAGTGTCTTCATAAAACGCTGCAGTAAAATCAATTAAGGTTTAATGTTCACATAGTTTGAGACTTGGTGAAAACTTTATTTTTTAAACTTTTTTAACTCTTTAAAAAAGTTTTAAGTCACGCTCATTTTTGCAGTGTTTTTCAACCAGACATCAAATAATCATCATTTCTTATCATATGGAGTATAACTGAAAACAGTTTGAGGCAAAATTCACAATGTCTACTTTTATTTCATGTGTCTTTTTTAAACTGACATTGAACTATATTAAAACAACACCATTCAATGAGTCAAGTCCCCCTATTTCAAGTCAGCATCAGTATTAGGGCAAAGTAAGTTTTGACAACCTGGTCACTTTTAAAATTGTTATAAATCATAAAATAGGAATATATTGTAAACAGCACTTTTCCCAAGTACGTACCTCCAGCCTTGATAGGTCTTTCTTTGCTGAGCTGCAGGAAGCATGCAACGAAAAGGGCAGACATGGATACCATCTATTGTGACTTTAGATAAAGTCACAATAGAAGTCATTCATTCTTAAACTACTACTGCTGTAAACCAATCCCCAAGAAACAGAGGCAGGTCTACAAAAAGTAAATATACTTTATTTACATAAAACCAGCAAAGAGAGTCAGGGCTGTTCTAACATATTAGTATCAGTATTCTAATGTTACTCCCAATAACACCACAAGAGGGCGCTCGAGCACATATCCATAGTCGAGCCAAACGGTGTTACAATTTTATTTTAATGCATGCCTTGAGACAAAACTAAAATAAACGGCAATTTCTTTAGTGATTCAATAATATACTGTCTGCCATTTGTTCCCCTCCTGTGTCTAGCTTAATTTGATTTTTTGAGAAAAAAAGTAGAAAAACCTTTTGATAGGATCCCTCTCTATGTTCAACTACCTGAAATCCTGTTTTAAATTTGATTTTATTAGAAATTCTTTTCAAATATTAGTTTTACATACCTTTTTGTGTAGCTCATGCAAATTCATATTTTTTAGTCAAATTATTTAAAGAATAATTGAAAAAAATACTTTCTTGTTGTGGTAGTAACATTATAATAATATAATATACTGTAATGTAATAATATTTACAATGCTGGAAATAGTGGGATGCAAGCCAAGATTATCTTCATGAATTTGAAAATGTAGGATGCCTCATGCCGGGTACAGACTGGTAAAAGACCAACCTTTAGCCAGTGGGCACTGTGTGCAGTGGCATAGAGTGTGGAGTACCATGCAGCGGGTGGATGGAGCTGTAATTTTGTCCAGGATGATCCAGCTGGGGTTTGTTACTCACCAAACTTATTCAGTTCCTGCTCCATTGTCCTTGGTTCATGTGGACACAGATCAGAAACTGATCAGGTGAGAGCTACTGTCAATATTCTTTTTATCAATATGCTTTTTATCAGTCTCTACATGTCATCCTTGATTTTATGACCCTTGAAATACTATGCAGCTGGGCTGGATCCCAGAGGGCCTGTAGCACAAATGAGGTACTGTTCAGTGCCTAACAAAGAAATTGCTATTTGGAATATTTAAAAAAGTTTGTTGTCTCTTTCACCCCTCATTTCCCCAAACCACACAACAACACATGTGATGCAGTATGATTGTTCTATGTTCATATTTGGGGTTGAGGTTTTTAGCATATCATTAGAAAGCATTTGCTAATGATTTATGATTTTTTTCTCCATTGTAGAATTGAACGTCTGTGGTGTGATGGTTGGTCGGCTGTCACCAGCAAGTATACGATGCATTACATACACTAGAGGAGGATGGATTCATTGACCTGTCCAGTGAGCTCCACCTCTTTTTGTCTCCCACGCCTGAGGTCTGATCTGAAGAGCTTCATGGCTAAGAAAGCATGTTTATTTTACAGAATGTCACAAAGTGTTTATAGGCCAACTCAAATGAGACACTTTGTATACCACTAGAAGACAGTAGGTGGCACTCTCTACCTCTTTAACTGACTGGCTCAGTTGTGGGTACTGTAAATCATTCTTTCACTAACTAAAATGAAAATAATAAACCTGAAAAGAATAAATTCATAAACCTATTGCAAAGTTCTAGTGAGTGAAAGCAACTTGGGTTGATTTTACACACTTGGCCTCTGATCTCTCAGTCAGCCTTCTCTGTATATAGACAATAAACATAAAGGCTGTTAATAAGAAACATGAGACTGATAAAAAGACAGCATATTAAATGACAGTATTACAATCATAGGTGGAACAGAAACCCCATCTGAACAGAGTTCAACCTCACTCCAGACCTGCTATGGCATGTTAGAATGCACCAATCCCCAGTGTTGGATCCAGATGGAGAGCTACTTTTGAAGAAAATGTATTAGATTGTCAATTCAACTCATTACTGTCAACTGTTGAAGCTGCATGTATGTGAATTAAAGAAATCTCTGGATTCAAAACAAGACCCCCCCCCCCCCATCAGATTGATTTACTGAAACAATTCTGGCTCTCATTCTGGAGTGACAACATATCATGACCTGGACACTTTGTGCTGATAGCTACCAACTACTGATTTACTGACAATACAAAGAGCCCTTTCAACATAAATATCTCATAGACTACATCTTTAAGCTTAAATGTTTAAATCAGCAGGTTACTAGAAATGCCTAACTCAAGCAAATGAGCTAACGACAATTAAATACAGCTTTCAAGTTCAAGTTAAACTTTATTGTCATATGCTCTCCAAGGTACAGTGCACATTAAAGTACAAGGACATGGAATGAATAAAGACAAAGACAATAAATAAAAAAATAATGAGTAGGACGATAAATACAACAAAACTAGACAACACATGACATGACAAGACATGCAATATGATGATGTAATCATTGTGTGTGTGCCACTGTTCAGAAGTTCATGTGCTGGTTGGCTTTTGTCCTTGATGCTCAAGGCCTTAGCTCTGCAGCTGTTAATGTAAATGTCCTGGAGATGTGGCAGTCCGTTTCAGTTGGTTGTGATCCTGTTCAGTCATTGCCAAATCATTGGTAGTATCAACTGTGATACTACCAGTGATGACACTCTCTATCGCCCTGTAAAAGTTAGGTTTACTTTGGACGTTCCACATTTTTTGAGACACATAGGAAGTTCAGTATGCTAAGGGAGTCTGTAATCTGAATGCCTAGAAATGTAAAACTATAGACAATTTCAACAGGTGAGTCATCAATGAAACAGAACAGAACAGATTTGGACTTTCTAAAATCGACAATGATCTCTTGTGTTTTCATCTATATATCGTCACCTTCTTAAACTAATGGCCTAAGTCATATTTTAAAGTTTTTCCAAAAACAGAAAGAACTGAACCAAATATATTGTTGTTCTTTCTTCTGGAAGCAGCCGCCATCTAGTAAAGCTTGTCAAATTGCCTAAGTCACAAGAAAATGTGACTTAAGCCATTTTTTTTGTTTGTTTTTAATTGCCTAAGTCACACTCTTGACATAGGCCATTATACTACCAGGGTAGGAACAGCATGATCTTTTCAATAAGGATGTAGGCAATTTTACCAGAGGTGGCCAGCATCATGAAGAGATGATTTAGGCAAAAAAAACATTTTCCTCAAAATATGACTTAGGCCATTAGTTTAAGAAGGTGACGATATATATCGATATATATCGATATATATATACTATATGTCCCTCACCTGCATCCTATAGGCATCCTCATTGTCAGCATTTATCAAACCAATCACGGTAGTATCGTCAGCAAATTTTTCTATATGGTTGTTGTGATGCTTGGCGACACAGTCACACGTAAACAGGCTTTAGGCTATATAACTATGGGGGATGAATATCTGCAGTCTACTCTCACTGTCTGAGGTCAGGAAGTCGGGAAGTCAAATAACCAATCACAGATGGAGCATCGATAAGCAATCTAATGTTATGATTTATATTTGACTTAACTAACTTCTCCAAGCACTTCATTACCACCGAGGTCAAGGCCACAGATCTGAAATCATTACTACAGGACACAGGTATTCTTTTGGGTACAGGTTTTTTGGGTGATGGATAAGATGCAGTTTGTAGAATTGATCATATTACACTGGTTGTCTATGGGAGGAATGTAACCTGAACTGATTCTAATAAGACATTTTTGGTTGGAAATTGTGGTGGAAAGCGCACATTTGATAACCGTGATGTTCATTAGTGGGATATGTTAGAAAAACATAAGAGCAACTCTTCCTCAGGCAACTGAGAATGTCCAGCAGGACGTGATCAGACTGTCAGCAAGAACAGTCCGCCAACAACTACATAGAGAGAGATGTTATAGGAGGGTTGCAATGAATTGATAGTGTAATCGCAAGATAGGCTGCATCATCATATTGTTCATTAAACTGATAATCCTCAGTTGTGTGTAACTATTCAGGCCTGGTGATCAAATGGACCAGAATCACAGTTTATAATGATCAGATCAACTTGACAAAGTAAGAAGAGAAAATACTGTAAGATTCCCACAGTATTCAATATAATGCTACAATTAATAGACCCACAATCCAAGATAATAGAAATGACATCAGAGAAGTGAAGTGCAGCATGTTCTCCTGATTGAAGTGAAAAATAAACTAAATAAACTATAAAATCTCATGGTTTTTATTTTGGTCTGAATTTTGAGGATCAAGTCCACAGATTTGTTCAGTCTACCATTTGAGAAATCTCTCTAAAATGAGGGTGTTTGTTTTCCAGTCTGACATGGAGAAAGTTATTAATGGCTTTATGTGTCTTAGATCAGCAGATAAGCTGATCCAGAGTCTGAAGTCCAGACTAAAGGTGAACGAGGAAGAAGAACCACTTACAATACAAAGACTACAGTAGTACTACTACTACTATTTCTGCTAATACTACAACTACTACAGTAGTACTACTACTACTACTACTGCTAATACTACTATTATTACTACTACTACTACTGCTGCTAATACTCCTACTGGAAGTACTACTATAACAACTACTACAGTAGTACTACTACTACTACTACTACTGCTAATATTGGTACTACTACTACTACAGTCATAGTACTGCTAATACTACTATTATTACTACTATTAGTACTAATACTACTACTGCTAATACTAATACTACTACTACTACTACAGCAGTACTACTACTAATATTACTTATAACAATAATTGTTATATAGTAACTTTTTATCCAGGGAAGGTTTACTGAGAACACATGCTCGTTTCAGCAGCAACCAGCTATACATACGTTCATACATATACATATATATACAGTGGGGGAAATAAGTATTCAACACATCAACAATTTTTTAATTCAACATATTTCCATTGCAGCTATTCATATGAAATTTAGACCAGACATTGGTATTAACTCTATAAAACTACACAGCTAAAGAAATTTATTTAATACTTGTTGGAGAAGCCTTTGTTTCCAATGACAGCTTCAAGACGCTTCCTGTACGAAAAAACTAATCTCTCACAGTGATCAGGTGGGATTTTGGCCCATTCTTCAACACAGACTTGAAATCTTGAAGATTCCAGGGGGGCCGCTGGTGAATCTTGATCTGCAGTTCCTTCCGCAAATTTCCTATTGGATTTAAGTCTGGCGATTGACTAGGCCAGTCCAACACCTTTATTTTCTTCCTCTTGAACCAATTGAGAGTCTCCTTTGCATTATGTTTTGGATTGTTGTCCTGCTGGAAGATCCACCCGCGTGCATCAACCGGGCATGCACAGGAGCTCCTCGCAAGATTTCTGACCGGGCAGTCAGAAAGTTAGTCAGAAGAGTAGCCCAAGAGCCAAGGAAAACTCGAGCAGAGCTCCAGAAAGACCTGGAAGCAGCGGGTACAGTTGTCACAAAGAAAACAATAGGCAATGCACTCCACCACCACGGTCTCCATTCGCGATCACCCCGGAAGACTCCATTACTGAAGAAAAGGCATGTTGAAGCTCGTTTGAAGTTTGCTACAGAACATTTGGAGAAGCCTGTAGATTACTGGGAGAATGTAGTTTGGTCAGACGAGACAAAAATCAAACTTTTCGGCAACAATACGACGTGCCATGTTTGGAGGAGAAATGGCTCTGCATATGATCCTAAAAATACCATACCTACAGTGAAGTTCGGACGTGGAAGCAGCATGGTATGGGGCTGTTTCTCTTCACATGGTACTGGTGGAATCTAAATTATCGAAGGGAAGATGAATGGGGCCAGGAAAATCTTGAGAATAATCTGTCGCCATCCACCAGGATGATGAGGATGAGACGCGGGTGGATCTTCCAGCAGGACAACGATCCAAAACATACTGCAAAGGAGACTCTCAATTAGTTCAAGAGGAAGAAAATAAAGGTGTTGGACTGGCCTAGTCAATCGCCAGACTTAAATCCAATAGAAAATTTGTGGGAGGAACTGAAGATCAAAATTCACCAGCAGGCCCCCTGGAATCTTCAATCTTCTGTGTTGAAGAATGGGTCAAAATCCCACCTGATCACTGTGAGAGATCTACAGGAAGCGTCTTGAAGCTGTCATTGGAAACAAAGGCTTCTCCACCAAGTATTAAATAAATTTAAATTTGCGTGTTCAATACTTTTTTCCTGTGTCATTCCCCTTTATTGCACATGGATTGGAATGTTACAATTTCTTTAGCTGTGTAGTTTTATATAGTTAATACCAATGTCTGGTCTAAATTTCATGTGAATAGCTGCAATGGAAATATGTTGAATTAAAAAATTGTTGATGTGTTGAATACTTATTTCCCCCACTGTATATCCAGAAGATAGAGAAGCAGCATGTAACCAGTAGAAGACTGGTTGTACTGGGCCGCTCCCAGAATGTGTGAATGTGAAGCAGAATGGAGCTGGAAAAAGCATGGAGGTCTGATAACTAAAGGTATACAAGGATTCAATGCCTTTGGCAGTGTTGGAACACATTGTATCACAAAATCAAGATACACCCCCTTAACACTGATGGAGATTAAGAGTGTGTGTTTGCATGTGTGTGTCAGAGGGAGAGAGACTTTATATTCTCCATATTTTCCTTCCTGTGTTTCTTACAGCCCAACAGACAGCAGCTCCTCCTGTTGAATTTCTGTCTCGTGGGTTTCCAGTAGAGAGACATCATGGCAGAGTTAGCGACTACAGCATGTGGTGAGTCCAGTCAGACCAGTCAGACTTGATTGTTTGTGCAGATAAATCTGACTAGCTATTTTCGTTTTTCGCTAGGAAATATACCAGTTTGTAGAGATTGATTACAAATGTGTGTCAGCAGTTTCACTACACACTCATTAATATTTTTAACCATAGACATATCAATACCATTCCAATCTGTAGACGTTTTACTCTTAAATGCTTGAACAATGTCAATCATTTCTTTTTCATCTGTTCCCCTTATACCCATACGGAAATGTAATATATGACATATATGCCCCTATATCAGTGAGCGATATTGCCATATATGTTACATATAAGGCGATATATTATTACCATACATACATCCTCTGGATGTATGACGATATAGGTTTTTAACATATATGAAATATCCATAGTAAGATGTGTATATGTACATATATAAAAAAAAATGTATTGTATGAATTTGTATATGGTATTATATGTTGCAACCATATATGTTAACAATATATGTTTAATTTATATATTTATATATGTTTATTAAAACAACATATATACAACATATAACATGAACATATGCCTCTCCTCGTTAGTATAGTATAGTGCTTAGTATCCCCGCCTGTCACGCGGGAGACCGGGGTGCAATTCCCCGACGGGGAGGACGCTCTACTTATATGGGGTGGCTGTGGCTCAGGAGGTAGAGCGGGTCGGCCTCCAATCAGAAGATCATAGGTTCCATCCCCGGCTCCTCCAGTCCACGTCGAAGTGTCCTTGGGCAAGATACTGAACCCCAAATTGCTCCCGATGGTCAGATCAGCACCTTGCATGGTAGCTCACTGCCATCGGTGTGTGTGTGTGTGTGTGTGTGTGAGAATGGGTGAATGAGAGGCATACATTGTAAAGCGCTATATAAATGCAGCCATTTACCATCCATTTGTATGGGCTAGACATATATGTACATAATATGCTATGCATATATGTGTAATTTGTATTAAATACATATATGTTATATGTATAAATAATTATATACGTGACATATATATCACAAAATGCATTATATAGACATATATATTTGTATGGGCTAGACATATATGTCATATATGAAATTGTTCCAATTTCTAATAGGTTTCATATATAGTTTGTACATACATGTACATATATGTTTTTCCTTCATATGTACATATATTTCATATATGGAAATTTACTATATGTACATATAGTACATTTCCGTATGGGTAAACATGGATTTTTCGACATTATTAGTTTTACTTTCCACGTCATCGCTACTACTAGGCTTAGCAATCGCCTTAGCTAAATTAGGACCAACATTAATAAAAAAAATTGTTAAATTCATCTGCAACTAATCCATTTTATTGATAGTTGTATTATTCTTTGTCAAGAAGTAGGTTGGATAACCTATTTTCCCAGTTCCATTTTTAATAAGCTCATTCAATACTTTCCATTTTGTATTTGTAATGTTATTTCTGTTATCCTCCAATAATTTACCATAATAGTCCCTTTTGCTGCATCTCATAATACTTGGCAGTTTGTTTTTATGTCTTATATTTGTGTTCTGCTTATTTTGTTCTTTTCTTTACATATTCATGTGGCGTTCAACTTAGACCGAATGTTGAAAAACTATCGCTAATGTAAAGTTAGCTAATGTTAGCGTCTGTCCATTATAAGATAACGTTAGTCTACTAGCTAACAGTTAAACAATCCAAGTGCACGTAACGTTAACACGAATGGACGGATCATTAGGTTAACGTTAGCTGGACAACAGGTGGATTTGTGTAATAAGTTGGTATTTTTATTTATTAATTATTATTGAATGATGATCTCAAATGATCTCACCCCCTCAATGAGTTCGGTTGTAACTTAGCCTATATAAAGTATAGTGGCCTATATAATTTATAATTTATTAGGTGCAATAAATTCTTTGACACACTCTCTATTTAAGTTCTTTTACATTTCTTCTACTTTTATTCCTCCAAGGAGTGGAGGGCAGAAGAGGGATAGCTATTATAAAAACATAAATATTCATTATTCAGGTGAACCAGTTAGCTCCAACTGTGTGATGCTATGAATATATTTGTATTATTCAGTTTATATAAATGCTCTACATTTCTCTGAAAAGTGATAAATAAATATGATCATTCTATAAATTGATGCAAGTCAATTCATCAGTTACCAGGCCGTGGATGAGCCAGGAATAGTAGCAGTCAACACAACATGGTATTAATCGCATCAGTATATGATTTATAGTATATATTTGTGGTATCTAGTGAGCTCTGCTAACTAGGCCGCCTGTGGATGAGAAGATCCTCCCTAGGACACGGACAGCAGTGTGAGCGATCAGGATTTTGCTCAACACTTCCTCTGGACACTTATTCGATTAATAATCCTGACAGCGGACGTGTCAAATTATTTTGAAACGAAACATCTGATTAAAGCAAGTACCGGTCGAGGCTGCAGGTGGAGGGTGAACTGCGCTTGTTCCTGTCATCAGTACAGCCCCGCATCCACCGTCTGTGTGCTGCCAAGATGCAGACTCACTGCTCCCATTAAGGTAGAGAAGGCTATGTAGGCTATCCATGGTAGAGTTAAAAAGAGTGAAAAATGTGTATTTTTCCCAGAGCATGTTATAAACTTAACAGGTCAGCCCTTACGCATGGTGTCGGGAAGCAGCATTGCGCACCAATGGGTTGTGTACATGGGTTAAAGTGGGCCGGAACGATCCGGAACAGCGTTCCGGCACCTTCCATTAATAAGTAAATAAATCTGATTGGCAGTTTCATACATAATAATGTCAAGCAAGTTCATTTTCGTGTGCTGCAGCCTGGCGTTCCTTCCAGCTGATGCCATCGAGATACTCACTCAACAAATCAGAAAGTGATTGTCTGCTCTGCTTAGTTGCAGAAAATACCGTTATGAAGAACAGCAATGGCGAAAAGTAAGAGCAGAGATGTCTTTGTTTGGAGCGACGACGAGGTGGAACTGTTACTGAAAGTAAGAAACGAGTATAAGGCGGTAAACGCGGCGGAGAGTATAGATTGGCAGTTGTTGCAAAGCAAATACAGCGACATATTACCGCGGTACCAGGAGCACTATCCATCGCCAGGGAAGGATATGTCTGACTAATCCAAGTATGTATCTCTGCAGACCGGAGACTTGAGAGGGAGCGGGGAGTGGGCGTGTCCTGTCAATCATGTTTTATCATGTTGGTACCTGGAAGAAAAAAAGAAAAAAAGGAAAAAAAAAAAAAGGAAGCAATTAAGGAGGATAGGAACAGATTATAAAATGGAGTTATGAACACAAAATAACAAAAACAGTTAGGCCAACGGAGCACGGGAGAGAGCGTCTGCTACAACGTTATCCTTGCCTTTAATATGCCTAACATCTAGGCTGTACACCTGGAGGAACAACATCCATCGCATTAACCGACGATTTGGGCAGTGCAGTGAATCGAGGAATGTCAAGGGATTGTGGTCGGTATACACGACCAATGATCCATTACCAGAACCAACATAAACTTCAAAATGCTGGAGTGCCCAGATTCCTTCTCTATGATAGAGTAGTTGAGTTGGTACGAATTGAACTTTTTAAAGAAGTAACACACCGGTCTATCCACTCCCTCTCTACCCTGTAACAAAACCGCACCTGCCCCCACATGACTGGCATCAACCTCAAGCTTGAATGGCTCATCCAAGCGAGGCGCAGTCAGGACTGGAGCAGCACACAGGAGAGTTTTCACATTTACAAAGGCACTCTGACACTGAGGAGACCACGCAAATTTAGTCTTTCCCTTAAGCAAGTCTGTCAGAGGTGCTAGTACAGCTGAAAAGTTCTTACAAAATGCACGGTAGTAACCTACCAAGCCCAAAAAACGCATCAACTCTTTCTTTGTAGCTGGCACAGGATACTGCATGACCACTCTGACTTTCGCATATAGCGGACGAACTTGACCCTGTCCGACCACCCGGCCAAGATACGTCACCGTCGCCTTGGCAAACTCACACTTATTCAAATTCAAATTCACTGTAAGTCGCGCTTCAGCCAAGCGGCCAAACAGAGCACAAACATGCTGGATATGCTCGCCCCACGTTTCACTGAACACAACCACGTCGTCTAGATAGACAGCACAACCCTCAAGCCCTGCTACAACCATGTTCATAAGGCGCTGGAACGTTGCAGGTGCGTTACGAAGTCCAAAACTCATCACAGTGTATCCAAAAGGTGTTATGAAGGCGGAAATTTCACGTGCGCGCGTGGTCAAGGGAACTTGCCAATACCCCTTCAATAAGTCAAACTTACTGACAAAGGTAGCTGATCCAGCCTGGTCAATGCAATCTTCAATCCTAGGTAAAGGATATGAATCTGCCTTGGTGACTTGATTAACTTTACGGGAGTCATTGCAAAACCTCGGTGACCCATCTGACCCATCCACCAGCAAGCTTGGTGACGCCCAACTTGAGGATGACGGCACTGCAATCTCATTCTCCAACATATATTTTACTTCGGACTCCAATAATTTACATTTATCTGAGGCACAACGATAAAAACGTTGTTTAATTGGAGGAGTGTCACCAACATCAATATCATGTTGAATAAGGTGCATTTCGGATGGAGTGTCACTAAACAAGACTGGAAACCTGTTTATCAGAGCAAGCAGCTCAGTGCGCTGTGACTCAGGTAAGTGAGCCAACTGCCTGTCCAGATTACGTAAGGACTCTGAGTTTTTAAGCCTACCGGATACTACAGGATCACCAGGCGCTGTAACTTCCACCTCACCATCCAACGTCACATCAGTAACAACATCAGGACCTGCAGACACAAAACCAGAACTAACCATGAGTACCGGACTAACATCAGCTTTCTGAGCCATGGGGTCAACAACATCAGTAGCATCACGAGCATAATATGGTTTCAACAAGTTAACATGACACAACTGAGAAGACTTTCTCCGGTCTGGAGTAGCAATCAAATAGTTCTGTTCTCAAATTTGCCTCTCTACAGTGTACGGGCCTGTGAATTTCGCTTGAAATGGTGAACCCACAAGTGGCATGAGAGCTAAAACCTGATCACCCGGACTGAATTTGCGGCGATCATACAGTCTCTTCATAGTTGCCTGTGCACCTTCCAATTTTTCCCTTGCCAAGTCAGCGGCCGTATACAGGCGATGACGAAACCCATGCACATAATCAAGTACATTTTTTAGCAAATCACTCTCAGTCAACTCATCTTTGAGAACAGTTAAAGGACCACGCACCATATGACCAAACACAAGATCGTTAGGGCTAAACCCAGTGCTTTCCTGCACAACTTCCCTGGCTGATATCAGCCACGGTAGTCCTTCCTCCCAGTCTCTCCACATTTCCATACAATAAGTGCGCAGCAGTGATTTTAATGTCTGGTGAAAACATTCCAGCGCACCCTGACTGTGCATGATATGCCGACGCACAGTTATGCTTCACTTGCAACTGTTTTAGGATCTGCTTAAACATGTGAGAAGTAAAGTTAGAACCCTGATCGCTCTGAATCACACGCGGAATGCCAAAAATAGAAATGAACTGCGTCAAAGCCTTAACAACGGATTTCACCGAGATGGAACGCAAAGGATATGCAGCTGGATATCTCGTAGTTTGGCACATTACAGTTAACATGTACGCACAACCAGACTTTGACGGAGGTAAGGGCCCCACACAATCCACAATTAAATGTTCAAATGGCTGACTAACAACCGGTATAAGTGAAAGAGGAGCAGGCTTGATAACCTGACTTGGTTTACCAGTAAGCTGGCACGTATGGCATGTCTTAACATATTTGGAGACATCGCTCTTTAACCGAGGCCAAAAGAAGTAGCACAGGACAGGCGCAGATCATAAGTCTTCCTTACACCCAAATGTCCACAGTCATCATGTGCAGTTTTCAACACAACCTCACGAAAATGTTTTGGCACAACAACCTGAAAAATCACTTCGCCAACAAAATCACCCTCACAAGGCACCCATTTCCTCACAAGCAAATCTCCCTGTAGAAGGTAACCATGAGCAAGGTCTCTTATTCCTCCCCCTGACGAAACCTCATCCCACAAAGTAGAGAGAGATGAATCAGCCCTTTGACTCTTAGCCCATTCTTCCCTTGAAACACATGAAGGAAGATCAGGCAGGGAAACTACATCTTCTGCCTTCACTGTACCGTCACCACACAGTGAAACAGGCGGGCCTGGAGCAGTCAGCTTATGGCTCTGTGCACGCGTCACGGCACAGGCTCCAAAAACCCCTGGAGATATCAGACCACTCTCAACCTGCTCCCCAGACGCTACCGGTTTGGAGATAACCACGGGACACGGAGGCACATTTGCCCACACCGCACTACCAGCCAAATCGTTACCCAAAATCATCCCAACACCGTCAAGCGGCAACGCCGGGCGCACCCTAACAGGAACGATGCACTGTACTAGGTCACACTGAAGGACCATATTATGGCGCGGCACAGGAATCAAACCCAACTCCATACCTTGCATCAGCACAAAATCCCGTTTCCGTCGCGGGTGAAAAAGGTAACACGGATTCCACAATAAATGAGTGGTTGGCGCCTGTGTCATGCAGTACTTTAATCGGCACAAGCTCGTCTTTCCCAACCAAGGACACAAAAGCATCGGCAATAAACGGGTCGAAGCCAGGACCAGTAGCTAAATCCACACATACCGGTCTCTTCCCTGAAACAGCAGAGCACAACATAACCGGAGCATGTAATGATGACTGTCGCTTCACTTTAGATCTTAACAGCGGACACTGGTCCTTCCAATGCCCAACTTCACGACAGTAATTACATACTCTGGTGCCTTCAGTTCCCGTGTATGAGAATTTACCTGTACACGATGGACCAGGCTTAGCAAATTTGGCACCAAAACAGGAATTACCATTATCCTCCCCACTTTTCCCACTAGCTCCCGAGCGCATCTCTCCAAAACCACACTTATGCGTCAAGACAAAATCATCAGCCAGCTCAGCTGCTTTATGCACAGTGGACGGCTTCTGCTCATTGATGTAAGTGGCAATACGTTGAGGGATCGAGTTTTTAAACTGTTCCAAAACAATCAGCTCACAAAGACCATCAAAAGAATCCAGTTTAGCAGCGGAACACCAGTGGCTAAAGTGTGACTGCAAATCACGGACAAACTCTACATTTGTTTGCCTATCGCCTTTTACCCAATTCCTAAATTTCTAGCGGTATGCTTCAGGAACCAATTCATATGCTTTCAAAACAGCAGATTTTACGTTAACATAATCCAAACAGTCAGCGGCGCATAAGGCCGAATACGCCTCCTGGGCTCTCCCAGTAAGGACGCACTGAAGCATTAATACTTCTGGCCATCTCTTAGCATCTGCAATGCGTTCAAAAAGAGTGAAAAAAGTATCTGGGTCTTTCTCGTTAAATTTTGGCACCAAACGCAGATTTGCAACAACATCAACACCAGGAGGTGCAGAGTCACGGGGAAAAAACACATCTTCTGCTCCGGACGCCCTCGGAGAAAGCTTGCCACCTCTGATCAAACTTAATTTGGACTGTTCCAATTCCAGTTTCATTCTCTCAGTGTGCTGTCGAATTTTTTCCAATTCAAGGTGTTTTTCCATGTCCCTTACCTCAATTTTCCTGCTCAACTGCAAAGTCAGCAACTCTTTTTGCTGCTCAAAAGTAAAACCAGCCATAGGCACAACCACTGGCATGGACGCTGGCACCGCCAAGTCCAGACAAAACTCTCCCTTAGTCAAAATACCTTGCTCAAATAAGGACGCCAAAACCACAGCTTTAATCTCACTCTTGAGTTTCTTCTCCGCAACAGTAATGCCATAATGCTCAGCTATCTGTACTAACTGCTCCTTAGTACAGGTATTTACAACCGCTTCTGTAGGCGCATCAAAAAACTCCAACAAGGAAGCCATAACAAACAGTTAACAGTGCCAATCAGAATGTGGTGTTAACTCACTCGATACGCACATATGAGGCAAGAATAAATCAGAGTGTATTTCCCGCTAACTGCCTAACCCAAACTAAGTAATACTCACTCCTAGTCTTCATGCGGCTTGCAGCTGGTAATTATGCACTTAAAACCAGCGGATTTGTCAGGCGACCTGCGAGCAGGCAACCCCACAAAATCATGCGGATGTGCTCCCGAGACAGTTGTCCGAAAACAACTGACACTAACCATGTTGCCACAACACTACACAAAGAAACAAACTGACGTAACCCAAAGGAGAAAACGCCACTACAGCCTAACGGGGAAAAACTCTACACAAATAGCACATCAGGTTAGCAACACTTACCTTCTGTTCGGCACTCAATCTGACACTCAAAAAGGGCCAGAAACAAACGCTTCCAAGTGACCAGAAGAACACACGGTGCATCTCCCAAAACCAGAATGCCTGGCAAACAAAACACCAAGACAAAGCAAACACGCAGCTGGACCCAAGCAACCTGATCAGTGTATAATCAACCCCATGCGCCAAACTGACACCTGAGGCACAACCAAATCATCTAACAAAATAGATAAACTAAATACTACACAGCAATCCGAAGTGGACGAGCCCCCAATTTGTCACAACCTGGCTCTTGGGCTATGACAAGTATGGGAGACACACCATTGTAGCGTTAACAAAGTAGTTTATTTAACACAAAAAGTAATTAAAGGAAAGGCATAACTAAACATTAACCAGAGATGGAGTATGAGTACCAGTAGGATCAAATCAAATCAAATCACATTTATTTGTATAGCCCTTAATCACCGTTACAGTCTCTAAGGGCTTCACAGTGCCCAACATGTGAAAATAATAAATGGTTAGTACACGACATCCCCCAGCCTTAGACCCTCACAGAGGACAAGGAAAAACTCCCACAAACCCTCACTGGGAAAATTGGGAGAAACCTTGGGAGGGGCTACTCAGAGAGGGATCCCCCTACCAGGACGGTTGGGCGTGCAATAGATGCCGAGTTTGGGCAAGCAGCGTATACACAATATATGAAAGTTTATTTTGGTGGGACATCCAGATCTGATGGGGCGGCATCACAGCAACGGCAACTCAGTCAGCGTCATCATAGGACTAGGGGACCATGCAGGCGCCAACACTGCCCAGATAGGAGAACGCAACGTCCGCTCAGTCAGCATCGTCCTAGGAGGCGGGGACCAACCAGACGCCAACTCTGCCGGGCTGCAGCCTGGAACAGATAGGAGACTCACCCACACACACCCATACACACACTCTCACTCACACAGACATGACCAGCGTCAGTGGACAGGAGCAGGTAGACCAGGAGAATAGGACATGTAGGCAGGATGCTAGTATCCATCGGCAGGACCCTGATCTAGGATAAGCTAACTGGTCTAGCCTTACTCTGAGAAGAGACTGAGCCACTCCCTCAAGGCTGGTCAAATGACAGAGAGAATAAATGGGTTTTTAGCCTTGACTTAAAGACTTCGATAGAGCCTGCCTCTCTGATTGAGGCAGGCAGACTGTTCCATAGATAGGGAGCCCGGTAAGAAAAGGCTCTGTTACCTGCAGTTTTCTTTTTGACTGCTGGGATAGACAGGTAGCCAGCGTCCTGAGATCTGAGGGCGCGTGGCGGTTTATAAGGTTTAATCAAATCGGATAAATAGGACGGTGCCATCCCATGTAATGATTTATATGTAAGTAAAAGCACCTTAAAGTCACACCTGGCCTGAATTGGTAGCCAGTGTAATGAGGACAGGATGGGAGTTATATGGTCGAATTTCCTAGTTTTGGTCAGGATTCTGGCAGCAGCATTCTGGACCAGTTGTAGTTTTTTAGTGCGCCCAGTAGGTAAGCCCGAGAAAAGGACATTGCAATAATCGATTCTGGATGATACAAAGGCATGTACTAAAATTTCTGCGTCTGCCTCTGTTAGCATAGGTCGAATTTTGGCAATATTGCGAAGATGATAAAACGCTGATTTAGTGATCTCCTTAATGTGCAACTCGAATGAGAGGGTAGGGTCGAATTTTACCCCAAGGTTTTTAACGTATGGGCTCTGGGAGATTACACAACTATCAAAGTTAAGAGTACTATTCTCAAATAAGTGTCTATGTCTAGCCGGTCCCACAATCAGCATCTCAGTTTTGCTGCCATTAAGAAGTAGGAAGTTTAGGGACATCAAATATTTGACCTCTGATAGGCAGGCCTCTACTTTTTGGAATTGGGTGTCATCGGTTGGTTTGACTGGTATGTAAATTTGGGTGTCATCGGCGTAGCAATGGAAGTTAATGCCAAATTTGCGAATGATGCCACCAAGTGGTAGCATATAGATAGAGAATAGCAGTGGTCCTAGGACAGAGCCTTGTGGGACACCAAAGTCCATATTGCAACACTCTGAGGTCATGTTGTTGTAAAAGACGTGGTGTGATCTATCAAGTAGGTAAGACCTAAACCAAGAAAGGGCTGATCCCCGGATACCAATATAATGTTCAAGACGGTTCAAGAGTATCGCATGATCAATTGTGTCGAAGGCTGCACTCAGGTCAAGTAGCAATTGTCACGCCTGCTCGGACCCGTTAACTCCCTTTTGGTTTTCCTCTTGTGTTTTGTCTTGTTTCCTGTTTTATTTTGTTCCTCACTTTGTTACTCGTTTCAGGTCACTTTACTTCCTTTCCTCCCCGAGGCTCCCCGCCTGTGTGATTACCTGCCCCGCCCTAATGTGTTGCACCTGTGCCTCATTGTCTCCCCTCCCTGTCAGTATTTAGTCTGTGTGTTTCCCTGTTCATTTGCCAGTTCGTCTTTGTTCCCTGTGACAAACTTACCAGCCTTCCTTTGTTTCCTGCATTCCCTCGTGAGTTTTGGTTTTTTGACGTTGCCTGTTTCTTCGACCTGGATTTTTGCCTGCCCCTTGTCTGCTACCTTTGCCTTATCCGGACTGCCTTTCTGTGTACCGAACCTAGCTGGAATAAACGGACTTGTACTTTATCTCCCCGTCTCAAGTCGTGCATTTGGGTCCATGCTTTTGTGCCAAGTCTGACAGGACGAACTGGCCAAAGATGGACCTAGCCGACCCAGATACCGCCGAGCGGATACTCCGACAGGAGGACAAACTGAACCTAGTGTGCCTTGAGCTCAAGGAACTGCACACACGACAGGAAGATATGATGGTGGCTTTCGGGTCGCAACTTCCTCTGTTGGTGGAACAGATGCAGAGGCTTCAGTCTCCTCCCTCCCCGCCTGCTCCCGCATCTCCACCTACTGCGCCGGCGGCGTCTGCTGCTTCCTCCTCGGGTCCTTCGCTGCCTCTCCACCTCTCCCAGCCCACACGCTTCTCCGGTGATTCAGGTGACTGCAAGCCTTTTTTGACGCAATGTGAACTGCATTTTGAACTACAGGCTGCGGCTTTCCCCTCTGACCGAGCCAAGATAGCCTTTATTATTTCGCACCTGACGGGAAGGGCTGAAGCCTGGGCCACAGCGGAATGGGGAAGGTCCCCTACTGCCTGTCAATCCTTACCTCAGTTCGTGAAGATTTTTACCCAGGTTTTCCAACACACGACCCCGGGACGGGAGGCGGCACGGGCGCTGGTGAGGCTGAGACAAGGGAGGGGCGCAGCCACGGACTACGCCATCGAGTTCCGCACGTTGGCAGCAGAGAGCGCCTGGAATCCTACTGCTTTGTTTGACGCCTTCCTCGAGGGTCTTTCGGAACCGATCAAGGATCAGCTGGCTCCCTTGGATCTTCCTCCTGACCTCGACTCCTTAATCGCCTTGGCGATTAAGATTGACATACGGCTGTGTAACCGGGAGAGGGAAAGGTCCAGAGCCAGGTTCAATCGTTCCCCTCCTCGCCAGCAGGGGCACTCCTCTTCTCGTATCGCTCCTTCCTGGCGGCGATCTTCTCCGACTCCTCCAGCGACCCCGGTGGCCCCGGAGGAGCCTATGCAGCTAGGTCGCACCCGCCTTTCTCCAGAGCAGCGCCAACGCAGAATGGCAGAGGGGCGTTGCATCTACTGTGGACAAGGAGGACACTTCATCTCTAACTGCCCGTTAAAAGCCCAGGCACCAATGAGGAAGAGGGCTTTGGTGAGCCGTACTGTGACTGTCTCTAATCCCTCTCGTTTACACCCTCAGGTCACTCTCACCTCTCCTGTGTCCTCCCTCCAGCACCCAGTCTTGGTGGACTCTGGTTCTGATGCGAACCTCATCGATGCCGCTCTGGCTAAAAGACTGGGGCTCCGTCTCTTCCTCCTCCGGAGACCCCTGGAGGCCTGTGCCCTGGATGGTCGCCTTATCTGTAAGGTCACGCATCGCACTCAGTCCCTTACCCTTACGTTTCCGGATCTCCACTCAGAGAGGATTAACTTTCATGTATATCTCTCACCTCAACATCCTCTTATTTTGGGTCATCCCTGGCTTACCCTGCACAACCCCCACATTGACTGGCAGTCGGGACAGATTTTGTCCTGGGGCAAGGATTGTGTGCAGACTTGTGGGGCGGGTTCTCCTCCTATCCAGATCCAGTCCGTTCCTGCTGACGACGACTCCGAGGTCCGGGACCCAGAGGCGGATTATCCGGATCTCTCCAAGGTGCCTTCCTGTTACCACGACATCAAGGAGGTATTCAGCAAGTCTCGGGCCTCCTCGCTTCCCCCCCATCGGCCTTATGATTGCGCCATCGACCTTCGCCCGGGTTCTTCTCTTCCTAAAGGGCGGTTGTACTCCTTGTCAGCTCCGGAGACCGCCGCTATGAAGAGGTATGTGGAAGAGTCGTTGGCAGCCGGGCTTATTCGCCCGTCGTCTTCCCCCGCTGGTGCGGGATTCTTTTTCGTGGACAAGAAGGACAAGTCTCTTCGACCCTGCATTGACTACCGTGGTCTCAATGAGATCACCATCCGGAACAGGTACCCCCTCCCTTTGATTTCATCGGCATTTGAACAACTGAACGGGGCTAAGATTTTCACCAAGTTAGACCTTAGAAATGCCTATCACCTTGTGAGAATAAGGGAGGGGGATGAATGGAAGACTGCTTTCAATACCCCTAGTGGTCACTATGAGTATCGGGTCATGCCTTTTGGCCTCACTAACGCCCCCGCTGTTTTTCAGGCCCTTGTGAATGATGTCCTTCGTGACATGCTTAATGACTTTGTGTTTGTCTATCTGGATGACATTTTGATTTTCTCCCCCGATGAGCAGTCTCATGTTCAGCATGTCCGCAAGGTTCTCCTGCGTCTCCTCCAGCACCAACTTTTTGTTAAAGCAGAAAAGTGTGAGTTCCATCAGGCCACGGTTTCCTTCCTGGGTTTCATCCTCGCGGAGGGGAGGGTGCAGATGGATCCGGTGAAGGTCAGTGCAGTGGTCGATTGGCCCACTCCTACATCTCGCAAAGAGGTGCAGCGTTTTTGGGGTTTTGCAAATTTCTATCGGAAATTTGTGAGGAATTTCAGCTCCGTGGCTGCTCCTCTCCATGTCCTAACCTCTCCCAAGAACTCTTTCCAGTGGACGGACAAGGCGGAAATCGTCTTCCAGAGACTCAAGACCACCTTCACCTCAGCTCCAGTGCTCACTCTCCCCAACCCGGCCTTGCAATTTGTGGTGGAGGTGGATGCTTCCGATGTGGGCGTGGGGGCTATTCTGTCTCAACGCTCGGCTAAGGACAACAGACTGCATCCCTGTGCATTCCTCTCCCGTAAACTGTCCAGCGCTGAGAGGAATTACGACGTTGGTAACCGGGAGCTGCTCGCCATTAAGGTGGCATTGGAGGAGTGGAGACACTGGCTGGAGGGGGCGGAACAGCCATTTCTGGTGTGGACGGACCATAAGAACCTGGAGTATCTGCGGTCCGCCAAGAGGCTCAACTCTCGACAGGCTAGGTGGTCTCTCTTTTTCAACCGTTTTCACTTCACTCTGTCTTACAGACCCGGATCGAAGAACGGTAAACCGGACGCTCTTTCCCGCATCTTTCCTTCCACGACTCCGGACCAGAACCCAGCTCCGATCCTTCCCCCCGCCTGCCTGGTGGGCTCTTTCTCCTGGGATATTGAGAACAAGGTGATGGAGGCTTTAAGAGACTGTCAGGTTCCGGACGGCTGTCCGCCGAACCGGTTGTTTGTCCCTCTCACTCTCCGTTCTCAGGTTATCCACTGGGCCCATACCTCGAGATTCTCCTGCCATCCCGGAGTCCGCCGCACCATGTTCGTGATCCAGCAGCGGTTTTGGTGGCCGGCCATGGAGAAGGAGGTGTCAGAGTACGTTGCCGCCTGTCCGGTATGTGCCAGCAGTAAAGTCTCCCACCAACCCCCTTCAGGTCTTCTTCGCCCGCTTCCTGTGCCACGGAGGCCCTGGTCAGACATCTCTGTGGATTTCGTTACCGGGCTGCCTGTCTCTGAAGGTAACACCACCGTACTTACGGTGGTGGACAGATTTTCCAAGATGGTTCATTTTGTTCCCCTACCTAAACTGCCTTCTGCTAAGGAGACGGCGGAGGCGATGCTGCACAATGTGTTTCGTCTTCATGGTTTCCCTAGGGATGTGGTGTCTGATCGGGGCCCGCAGTTTGTGGCACAGTTCTGGCGGGCGTTCTGTTCGCTGCTGGGCACCACAGTCAGTCTCTCCTCCGGACATCACCCTCAGACCAACGGTCAGACGGAGCATCTCAACCAGGAGTTGGAAACGTCTCTTCGCTGTCTGGTCTCCCAGAGTCCCACCACCTGGAGCAAACAACTTACCTGGGTCGAGTATGCACACAATTCATTGCCCTGTTCCTCCACTGGACTGTCTCCTTTTCATTGTGTTTATGGTTACCAGCCACCATTGTTTCCCTCGTTGGAGAGCGAGGTCAGTGTGCCATCCGCACTGGCTTTGATTCGTCGCTGTCGACGTTCCTGGGATCGAGCCCGACGCACGTTGCTGCGCAACTCCGAAAGATATAAGGCTGCGGCGGACCGTCGTCGCATCCCGGCTCCTAGTTACCAGAGTGGGCAGAAGGTGTGGCTGTCCACCAGAAATCTTCCCCTCAAAGTGGAGTCCAGGAAGCTCGCACCCAGGTTCGTTGGTCCTTTCCCTGTTTCCAAAATCATTAACCCAGTGACTGTGCAACTGAAACTGCCTAAAGCCATGAGAGTCCACCCCGCCTTCCATGTGAGCCAAGTCAAGCCCGCCCGAGAGAGTCCGCTGGTTCCCGCCTCCAGGCCCCCACCTCCCCCCCGTGTCGTTGACGGGGGCCCTGTCTACACGGTCCGTCGGCTTCTGGCGGTACGCCGTCGGGGCCGTGGCTTCCAATATCTGGTCGATTGGGAGGGTTACGGTCCAGAGGAACGTTCCTGGGTTTCGGCCAGTAATATTCTGGATCCTGATCTCATTCGGGATTTCCATCGCCTTCATCCCTCGCAGCCTGGGCCGTCAGGTGCCGGCCCTAGAGGGGGGGGGGTACTGTCACACCTGCTCGGACCCGCTAACTCCCTTTTGGTTTTCCTCTTGTGTTTTGTCTTGTTTCCTGTTTTATTTTGTTACTCACTTGTCGTCTCGTTTCAGGTCACTTTACTTCCTTTCCTCCCCGAGGCTCCCCGCCTGTGTGATTACCTGCCCCGCCCTAATGTGTTGCACCTGTGCCTCATTGTCTCCCCTCCCTGTCAGTATTTAGTCTGTGTGTTTCCCTGTTCATTTGCCAGTTCGTCTTTGTTCCCTGTGACAAACTTACCAGCCTTCCGTTGTTTCCTGCATTCCCTCGTGAGTTTTGGTTTTTTGACGTTGCCTGTTTCTTCGACCTGGATTTTTGCCTGCCCCTTGTCTGCTACCTTTGCCCTATCCGGACTGCCTTTCTGTGTACCGAACCTAGCTGGAATAAACGGACTTGTACCTTATCTCCCCGTCTCGAGTCGTGCATTTGGGTCCATGCTTTTGTGCCAAGTCTGACACCACGGTAAGTCCGTTGTATTCTATGCAGGTGTCTTATTAGATTGAGTTGCATTACCACGTATTTAAAACTATGTATCACCTATACATGATTGTCTATGTTTTGTATCTATTTCTCTCTAGAATCACAAAATATATTAGATCAGTCCAGGAACAGAAAATCTGATACCAGTGTGGGTACCGGACGACATGTATGGACAAAGAAAATAAACACCCTAACAAAAGTAGGTTTTTATTCTACATATCGGGCGCATATTTTTAAAACCAGGATTCTTTCTAATGAGTTGAACTTTCTAATGAGTTGTACGTTTCATTTTTGCTCCTGCATTTCTTAGGTCTTCTAGGAAAAAACCGCGCACCACTTAAAGAATGGTTTCCTCAAAACACCAGTAAGTATTTGATATAAATTAAAATTGAAATGAAAAAATAAACGGCAAATCTCATATTGTGTTCTTTCTTTTGTTTTTACTGAACATCAAGGCGAGGCGTTAAACAAGCTTGAACAATATGTGAATAACGTTTCAAAGTCATCTGTTGAGGGAGAAGCTGAGACACAGGAGCCAAAGGCAAAACGCACAAGATCTGAAAACGGTATAGTATTAACATCTGATACATCCTATGTTTAAAACTATATTATCCCTTTTGTAATAATCACCGACTAATGGACTATACCATCTAATGTGTCTTGTTTTTAGTAAGCGGTGAGGAGGAGGAGCGCATCCGCGGGGATAGTTTTAAATCTCCAGTCGGACAGCTGGACTGATGAAGACATTGCACTCTGGGATCGCTTTGACTTTGGGCTGACACAGATGTGCAGCGAAGAAAATTCCGTCCAAGACCCAGAAAACAGCGCCATACCGACACCGTCGTCATCTGCAAGGGTGAGCGATCGAGATGTCATTGTGTTGATCAAATCCGTGATTCGCAGCATAGAGGCATTATCCAAATCTAATTTAAAAAATAATGATGATTTTATGAGACAGCTCAACGAGTTTTCCCGAAAATTTGATAGCATAGAACAAGCCATTAAGAGACAAAACTCGCTGATACGCGCATCACACACAGAGCTTCTTGCTGAGATAAGAACTCTTCGACAAATTAGGAGATTTTAGTAGTGCATATACCAACAGCGTGTCATCAGTGCTTTTTATGGGTTTATGTTTTGTTGGAGAGTACTTTAATTGCAAATGTTTTTCTTTTCTTTTTGCTGTTGTAAACCATGAAAAGATCGTACAAATCAGTGAACGGTCGTAGAAATGCAGAGAGAAGCCAGTATGACTTATCCACTAATGATGATGATGATGGTGAGGAGCAAGACTGTGGTCTTCAGGCTAGAAACCGGTTTGAGGATGACAGTGTAGATGATGACTTGCCGCAAGACTTTGATGAATTAGACACAGCCACACAATGTAGCTTGTTGATAAAGTTGGTGCAGTATCGGACTAAAAAGTATAGTGAGATGTTTGATACACCCATCCTTTACAGCAAAGTACATGGAACAGGGCTTGATTTTGATGATGAGGAAGAGGAGGACGATGAGCAGCTATCAGCTGAGAGCATGGACTATTGTACAGTACACACCCCGAATCAGTCAGGACATGTTTTTGAGCATAATAGCTTATCCTGGCCAAACACCGAATGTGGCTCAAGAGATGACAGGGGGGAGTGGACCTTTTCAAACACGAAATATCCCACGGTTTAATGCTGTGGAAGTTAGACAGCCGATAGATTTGAGAAGCATAGATAATTTAGAAGAAGTTCCAAATCTGATGAGACACAAGCTAACGGATGTGATAACGCACTGTACAGAGAATGCTCCTGCAGGCAGTCTGTTAAATGTAGTGTTGCGTGGTCCCTCTCTCGCTAGCGATGTTCAAACAGTTTTAAAATCTGACGATGACTATAATGCAGACTTGTTTTTAGAGCAGATAGCACAGGTGATGCAGAGTAATGACACATCCATGACAGATGACGAATTAGAATTTGTCGTTACAGTCGCCCAGAACAAAAGTGGTGGAGGATATCGTTTGAAATTAGGGGCCATACCTTATGATGAGATAATACGTAAGAAAAGACCTTGTCTTTACAGCCCTCAAAACATAGGTAACAATCTGTGCTTCTCCACGTGTATTGCTCACCATCTAAGCTCAATGCGTGCGATACAAGCGAACGATATCATTGCAGAAATAATGTACGAAGAGTTAGGGATTGTGGCTAGTACAAATGCCCGTGAGGAGTTGGCTTATGCAGAGAAAATGCACAGAGAGTTGGGGCATACACCTGATCGAAAGATTGGCTTTTCTGATGTCTCTAGATTCGAGAGGCATCTGAATGTGAAAATTCTAATATTCCACCACGTCCAATCAAGCAAAAAGCTGGAGTTGTATCAAACGAGCGACAAGCCCCACCCAGACACTATATGGTTGTATCTACACAATGAACACTACCACCTTATTGTGAATAAGACACGATTTATCTCTGCGAATACTGTTACAAACCATGCAATTCAGTACTGGATCACAAATGTAAATTCCACTGTAACGTATGTCTAACAGGCTGTTACACACACCCAGGTCCAATGATAAAATGTGACCAGTGTAGCCGTATATGTAGATCAGAGCACTGTTATAAAACACATTGCCAATTTTCCCAAACACATGGATTTACACCGTGTAAACGTTCAAAATATTGCGACTTGTGCGGTAGATTATATATTGTACCGAAAAACCCCAAAAAGGCCGCTGACGGTAGCGATATACCGTTCCACACATGCTCATAGAGAAAGTGTAGACACTGCGGAGCACCCGTCGTTGACGATCTTCACACATGCTACATCCAGCCTATCCCAGAGGAACGTCTAAAAACAAAATACATCTATGATTTTGAGACTCGCTATCATGATGGGAGACACGAGGCAAATTTTGCAGCTGCAATAACATTTGATGACAAGCCGTGGTGGGCCACCGGTCTCAATTGTGTCCATAAGTTTGTCAGACAGTATAGATGTGAACGGTACAAAAACTACACATTTGTAGCACACAATGCCTCAGGATTCGACAACTACATTATGATGGAGTATTTTACAAGACAGGGCATTACACCTAAACTGGTCATGCGTGGAAGTAGGGTGATTCTGATGTACGACGATGCATTCAAACAGCGTTGGGTAGATTCTTTTAGCTTTCTCCCTATGCGATTGTCAAAAACACCCGCAGCGCTTGGTTTTGACGATGTAGAAAAGGGGTATTTTCCCCACACGTTTAATACAAGAGCGAATGAATCCTACATAGGCCCTTACCCAGACCCGTCCTCTTATGGATACGAGAAGATGTCAGAGGGTGACAAAGACACATTCATGACCTGGTATAACACCGTCCGTCATGAGATGTTTGATTTCCAGAAAGAACTTGAGCGCTATGGTGTCAACGATGTTGTTGTTTTACGAAAGGCATGTATGGTCTTTCGTGAAACAATCATTCGTTGTTCAGGTATAGATCCCCTCAGTCACACAACACTGGCGTCATGCTGTATGGCCATCTACAAAACAAAATTTTTACCGGAAGACACATTAGCTCTCACATACGAGGGAGCATATGTCGCACAGCACAAGACCTATTCAAATGTCTCCATCCAGTGGCTTGAGTTTTTAGCAAACCATCACGGTATAGAGATTCAACACGCTCTCAATGCTGGAGAAAAGCAGTTTGGTCCTTTCTTTACAGACGGATATGACCCAAACACGCATACGGCCTACGAATTTGCAGGCTGTTTTTATCACGGATGTGATCTTTGCTACAATCCGGCCCATAAAAATCCTGTCACATGGATCGAATTTGGTCGCATGAAAAGAGAGTTTAGTGATAAAATCTCAGTCCTCAAAAAAGACTATGGTCTCTGTGTGGTAGTTATCTGGCAATGTGAATGGGAGAAACAGAAAAAGACAGACGGCGTTGTACAGAGGTTTATGGAAACCTACAAAGCCCCCACAAGGCTTAACCCACGAGATGCTCTATATGGCGGTCGAACAAATGCCTATAAACTACTACACAACACACAACCCCATGAAAAAATCAGGTACTACGACTTCACATCTCTCTACCCCACAGTGCAGTCTCGCAAGCCATATCCTCTAGGACATCCACAGATTATCTTTAGAGATTTTGAGTCTATCGATAAGTATTTTGGTTTTGTCAAGTGTTCTGTACTACCCCCAAGAGGTCTGTATCACCCTGTGCTCCCATACAGATGTCATGGAAAATTGATGTTCCCGCTGTGTCAGACATGTGCGCAGGAGCTTAACCAGACATCTGAATGCCGGCACAGTAGTGAAGAGAGAACGATCTCAGGCACATGGGTGTCATTCGAGCTGCAAAAAGCTCTTGAAAAAGGATACAAAATAACGACCATTGACGAGGTATGGCATTTCCCCCAACAGTCAGACACTCTGTTTAAAGAATATGTGAAAACCTTTTTAAAGTGTAAGCAAGAGGCTTCAGGATACCCCAGCCATATAGACAATGTGCAGGCACAACAGCAGTACGTAAAGGATTACTACGACAGAGAGGGCATACAACTAGATCCTCAAAAAATCTGTGTTAATAAAGCGGTCAGAAGCTGTAACAAGCTCATTTTGAACAGCTTGTGGGGACGTTTTTCTCTACGTACGGACCTAGCTACCACCGAACTAGTAACTGACTCTGAACGATTCGTACAGTTCAGAGCGACATATGATGTACGTCAGTTTTGCTTCATCTCTGACACTGTGGCTCTGGTGCAGTGGCGCTACAAAACTAGCGAAGCCTCTAGAGCTAGAGATGTTAATGTGTTTGTAGGGGCAATGACCACCGCCCATGCTAGACTCATGCTGTACGAGCTTTTGGACAAATTACAAGAGAGGGTCTTATACTGTGACACCGATAGTATAATCTTTGTGTCACGTGACGGGGAATGGATTCCACCATTGGGGTCGTATTTGGGAGATTTGACAGATGAGATCAATGACGGGGAAATCTGTGGCTCCGAGCATGAAGATTATATTACCGATTACGTGTCATCAGGTCCTAAATGCTACGCCTACTGCACGCGTCAAAACAGAGTCGTGGTAAAATGTAAGGGTGTCACTCTAAACGCTAAAAACGCAGCAGTTGTCACGCGCCAGACACTATGCAGACTGGTTGAAAACTTTGTGGTTAATCAGGCTATAGGGGAGGTAATAACTACAGAGATAGAGACGATTCAGCGAGATAAAAGAAAGCTACAGCTTAAAAACGCTACAGTAGTGAAACGGCTGCAGATGGTTTACAACAAGCGTAGGGCTTTTCCTGATTATACCACACTACCATATGGATACTAGAGTCATGTCTAGAGAGGCAGAGAGGTTTGATCATCGGCTACAGCATCCATTCAGTTTGGTTGTGGCAGGTCCTTCAAACAGTGGGAAAACATACTTTGTCAAGACTGTTGTTGAAAATCCAGAGAAACTCATTTCTGACAAGATTGACAATATTGTTTACATTTATTCATGTTGGCAGCCTCTGTACGATAATCTGTTGAAAATAAGGGACATAAACTTTGTGGAAGGCATACCAGCGTCTCTCTGCGACGACTCTCTCCTACCACCGCAAAAAAATAATTTGCTCATTATTGATGACTTGATGAATGATGCTAGTGGTAATTTGGAAGTCCAGAATGTTTTTACAAAGTATGTACACCATAGAAACCTCAGCTGTATGTATCTAGTGCAGAACTTATTTATTCAGGGGAAATCCAGTAGGACAATTAGCTTAAATACCAACTATCTTGTCTTATTTAAAAATCCTAGAGACAAATATCAGATCTGTCTACTGGCCAGACAAATGTTTCCCTATAAGACAAAGTATTTCTTAGAGGCATTTAATGACGCAACAAGCATCCCATACGGATACCTTCTTGTTGACTTTAAAGCCAAGACTTCTGATTCTCTAAGACTCAGAACGGATTTGTTGTCAGACCACCCGGTTGTCTACGTACCAAAAAACAAGTGACCCGTCGAAAATGTCGTCACGCATTCATAGAAACAGAGACCGGCTAAAGTTATTATATAAGGCTCCGCCTGCTATGAGGAAAGTTATTCTGACTACTGCCAGCGACGATTTTATCAACACACTATGCGAAATAGCCTTAAATGTGCTACAAGGGGCTATACCTTTAACAGAGACGCAGTATCAACGGTTGAAAAAACAAAAGAACGGACTCAGGCTGCTGGCCGATAAGAAGGTTCAAATTTTAAGAAAGAAGAGGTTGATTAAGCAGACTGGAGGCGGTTTTCTTTTGCCGTTGTTAGGTGCCGCATTACCAGTCTTATTTCAAGAGGTTGATGATATTGTCGACAGCATGGAACATACCCAAAAAATGTATCTGGTACCACAACATCAGCTCGATGCAATAAGACAACCCAGTGCTCGCGAATCTATTAGACAGAATGCCGAAAATGAACTGGATAAGGATATACTGAATGTCTTGGGGCTACCAGACACTGACTTGCATGAAAAAGCAAAGAAATATGCTCGTGTTCTACAGCGTTTCTTGATGCTCAATCTTCCTCATGATGATGTGGTTGATGTGGAGATGAAAGATAGTACTGGCGATGACAAAAAAGATGCCGTTGTTGAGGAGGTTCTAAAACACATAGCCCAAAAGAGCAGGGGAAATGTAACGCATCTCATGGCTTCAATGCAGAAATCCAAAGATGTTGTAGCATGGACAAGCCAGGGTGAACTTATTGTTAATGGGCATGTGATAAGAGGGTCACACATTTATGATTTGTTGAAGAATGTCACAGCTCCCTACAATGTTAATGATTCTTCCAGACCTTTAGGATGGTGCGAGTTTTTAAAAGCTCTAGCTGATCTAAATGTGCCTCTAACCTCTATACCCAACACCCGGGTCAAGCAACTTGTTACAGGATATAAGAATATGCCTGTTTCTACTAGCGATAATGAGTCTCCAGCCTCTTCTTCTCGGGGTAATCAAAGTATTCGTGATACAGATACATCTGGATCTACTAGACTCATGTTAAGAGATTGGGTAACCTACTGATTTATTTCTTTGTATTTGTTTTATTTGCTTTGTTCAAATGTTTTTTCTTTTCCATCTTTTGCATTATTTTTTGTATATTATCTGTATTGAATGAAATATAATGTTTTTTTTGTATTTTGTATTGCTTATAAAAATCTTGCATATTAAATAAATACACTCATGCGAAAACATATTTTGACTTGGGTCATTTTATTCATCACATACATAATCATGACTTGAAACTATATTACAATCTAGCACATGCACTCTGTATACAGGTAAAATCGTAATGGCTACACATATTGGGCTGTATCCGGTTAACAAATTTACAGACCATAGCATCGTTACAGATGAGATTATCACTATACTTTTTTAATACATTTTGGTAGGACACGCCCTTCTGTATATTAAATAAGAAAAACACACAATGTTGTCCGCATGTGGTAGCCAGATTGTCTTGTACTTGGCGTATAGAATAAAACACATCGTCGCAGTACTGGTTAAGAAAACTGTATATGGGGTCCGAGAATGCCAAGGGTGTATTTCCAAACGAATCAAAAAAGTAAGCCTCTCTACGGGCTGTGATGTATATGGCCAACCAATGCGTACCGGGTAAACGTGCCGGGTCTGTGTTGACTATCAGCATGGCGGGCACTCTTTCAATATCGTAGGGAATCTGATCACAGGCAAACACTCCCAAAAAAGAAGCCCTTTTGGCGAATTTTTCAATAACCGATGTCAGCTCTAGGGTATTCATCTTACGGTGGTGACTTAGTAGTGGTCCAATAGTACTTGTCTGCGATTGGATATTTCGATTATAGAGTCATAAACAGCATAGCAGATCAGGTTGACGGTTCTAGCCAGAGCTGTTCTGAACCGTGCCTCTAGCCGTACATTTCCTGTTCTGATCAGTGAAACGTGTTGTCCACAACCCTCGTCAGGTTCAAGATTAAAACAAAACAATGTATATCCGTCGTCAAAATCATCACGATCGATGGCTAGACCTCGGTCTTTCAGCTGTCGCCCTGTTGCCTGAATTAATTGAAAATACTCGCGGACATACTGACCGTTTTTAAAATCTGGTTGGAAAGGTTTTGCAGGATATGTTTGCCCATCGGTATAAATAGCTAGGAACTCTGTATCATAATGTTGAAATCTGAAGGGGTTACGACCAGTGTTCCCTGTGAATGCTTCGTTGTCAACAAAGCCTATAATGATAAATTTAGGTATCTGACCCAAAAAAAGATTGTCTTGATTACAAACTCTGGTACCGGCCGGTATGGAGTAGTTTTTAAGATAGACACGATCGATTGGGTATTTAGCATTAGTATGGGTCAATGCTTTGGCGTGGGCCAGCTTGATACTAGGTGCTACAGAAACCTTTTTAACATAGACGCTAGCAGACACAATTTTAACACGGTATTGTGTACTACCATGAGACATGATGCAAAAATCATCTTTTGCTCTAATGAATTTCATTTTAAGATCAACACCGTTCAATAATAATTTTTCTTGAAAAAATAGATCGGCGTGAACAGGCGCAATCAGTTCTACGACATGACTGTGTGCCGTATGTCGAGCTCTCTCTTTTAGCCCCTCATTTTCTCCTGAAGATGATGAATCGTCCATGTAGCCGGCACTATCTTTAATAAAAAGCCCACATGTAAATTGGGACTCCAAAGCTTCCGATCCATAGTTTAGCAAACATTCTAGTATGCCTCGATACGGGTAGGTATTTGAAGACTGCGTAATCAATCTATCCCCCAGGGTGATATCGACCTGGGAGAATAGTGTACAGCCAGGGTAGTTGATCAGCCCTACTTCATCCAATGCTCCTATATCTGTACCATCAGCTTTCGTGATTTTAACACGTAGAAACACAAAAGTGTTGTTTAAATCGATATAGTCTTCGCTGCTTGCCGATATGTAAAACTCCAAAGGTCCCGTGTCCGTGATGGCCGACAGAGGCGGTATCTCTTGATATGTGGATTTTTCTATTGCCATTTGTGTCATCGGCAGAGTAAAGAGGTCCAATTCACTCTTAACACATTCCTCTGACATACTGTGTAGTAAGGCCATTTTGTAATGAAATTAAAATATATCCTTCGCAGTAATCTTACGACCTTTAGGGTTTGATGTTCTTCTTACAGTGACCGACGCTTTATTTGATTTCTTGTGTCTTTTAGCATTATGGGACCGCCCACGACTGTGTGGCGGGAATTTAATTGGTCTTTTAACGACGGCGACCATGCCCGACCCATCCTGCTGTTGCATTCTGTGTCTTGTGGCAGCGTTTGCTATATTAGCGAACACATCGCTAGCAATGTTTTTGGCGGCAGATTTTAGATGAGGTTTAGCGATGGTCAGACCTTTTTTGAATAGAGGGAGTGCCATTCTGAATAGACTGCGGAACATGCCGCCAAGCCCTGCTCCATACTGCGTACTGGTTCCGTAATATCCCGGAAGAGCACTTCCAGCTTGATTCAAATAATACGCTGTGTATCTGTCGTCATCATAGCGCGGACTGGATACCATTTTGACTGTCTATAGTCTCTGTCTAATAGGTCTAAAGTGTAGTTTGATGATGACTTTTCCGTAGGTGAATGGAATTGGTTGATTCTGGTCTGTCTTTAGACTGATCTCGATGTCGCCGATAGTAGATTTGGAGAGAGGCACGTAGTGTGGCTTGTCAAACATCAGAATGGGGTGTTTCTTACGCGTGTCTGTAATATTAATACTTCGGAGGAGGGGAACGTGGCTATCTCCAACGATCTGATAATCGACTATGTCTGTGTAAATAAACATGTTGTAACATCCTCCATGGATATCAGCCGGGTGTTTCGTGTAATAGACTGCGTCAGACGGCTTACCAGGCGTCTGTAGCCCAAAGAAAGTAACTCCGGGTGTGAATCCAAGAATATGAGCCAGCTGTCCCTGAAATGCAATGCCTATATTTTGGTCTCCGGATAGACCCACATAGTTTCTAATGCTGTCATACTGTAGTTGTATTCTAAAGCCTCCGTTTTGAGTAATAGCCGAATTTAATTCTTCTAGGATCCTGGATATACCGTCATAATGTCCCACTGGTATAGATATAGTGTCTAAACTTTGCGTTTTAATATCGATCATACTCGCTTTGGCCTCATGCTCTGAAAAACTGTTCCATGTGCCGGGGTATTGAACTTCGATGACCCCTACTTCATACGCATCCTTGAGATTTATAGTCTGAGCTAATTTTGTTCTATAATTCCATATCTTATTCTGGGGATAAACTGAAGATGACGCATTACTGGGTAATGTCACAAAAAAACCCTCGTTGGTCATATTAGCGGATAGGTGCTTACACCTACTCTGCACAATGTAGAATGATGTTTATGTGTTTAAGCATTAGATATGTGACTCTCTGAAACCCAGGAGTTGAATTTGTCGGGCCATCCTAGCCATTTAACCAGCACCATTTTTCTACGCCCCTGTCTTTTTCTAGCCAATATCTTTTCTATCTTAAACACTTTGTTTTTACCGATGATTACTTGTTGCAACTCTTTCTCATAAAAAGTACCCTGTAACACATCTCCTGCGTGGTCTTTTAATATATAGACAGGGGGTCGGCGTGCTAAACGCTGTGTTATTGTAAAATATTCATCTGTAAAAGTTCATATCCTTTTCGAAAAGCACCGCAAAGCTTTGAAATTCTAACGGTGTCGCCCAGATCAAACTTAAATTCAACAGGTGATTCGGGCTTTGTTTTGTATAGATTGTTAAACACATCTTTCTCATTGTCTTGATTCACTTGATCAGGAGCCATTTTGATCGATCTATGATAAGTGCTGTTGTAGCTCAATACCATATCCTGCAGTTTATCTACTGTGGCGGACTGGAGGAGCGGAGAGCGAGCCAGCAGCAGCCGCGTCTGAGCGGGGTCCGCGGCTGGAGTGCCGAGCTGCGGAGGACGGAGTGGGAGAGCACGCGTCTCCCTCCGCGGCGACAACCGACGGAGGTCCCCGGGGGTGCAGTCGGGAGCCGCCTGCAAGAGCTGGTGACAGTCGGGGTTGGGGCGGGATGCCCCTGCAAGCCTGGCAGGCTGGCCGGCTTTGGGGTTCCGCGGCTGACCCACCGGGGAGGACTGAGGTGCGTCGGCGGAGGGAGACGGCGCTACCAACTGCCGTCAACACCGGGCCAGGTTTATTGTTGGTGAATAAACGGCCCTGCTGGCCAATTAACTCTCCCCTGCCTATGTCTCTGTCTGTCACGGACCCCGGTTATGTGGCACCTTGCCACATTTGGTTCCCTGACCGGGAACCTGACAGACAGGGACGTCGTCGCCGCGTCGTCAATTTCCAGAGGACGGCCGGCGAGACGACAACCAGCCTCCCTCAGCACCCCGCCCAGCATCACCTGGCCCCACCGACTCCGAGCCGTTCCGGGCGGGACCCTTCGTCGCCTTCTTCCTTGCTCTCAAATGGGGGGGAGTTGGCTTCGGCCGGACGGCTCCCCGGCCTCAGTTTGGCGGTGGGGGTATGTGGCGGACTGGGGGGAGGGAGGGTGGTAGGTTCGGCTGGACTCAGCGGCTGCGGCCAATTAAAGCGGATTGCAGCCGGGCCTTTTTAACCTGTGGGTGGATGTGTGAGTGAGAGAGACGCGCCAGTGTGAGAGGCTGGCGGCGTGTATGCAGGAGCCGGCGGCGATCGGGAGGATCGAGGGCCGGCGGACTGGGAGGAGGACAACGAGCCAGCAGCAGCCGCGTCTGAGCGGGGTCCGCGGCTGGAGTGCCGGGACGGAGGCGAGGGCGCGAGCTGCGGGACGGAGTGTGGGAGGGACGCGCCAGTGTGAGAGGCTGGCGGCGTGTATGCGGGAGCCGGCGGCGATCGGGAGGATCGAGGGCCGGCAGACCGGAGGAGCGGAGAGCGAGCCAGCAGCAGCCGCGTCTGAGCGGGGTCCGCGGCTGGAGTGCCGGGACTGAGGCGAGGGCGCGAGCTGCGGAGGACGGAGTGGGAGAGCGCGCGTCTCCCTCCGCGGCGACAACCGACGGAGGTCCCCGGGGGTGCAGTCGGGAGCCGCCTGCAAGAGCTGGTGACAGTCGGGGTTGGGGCGGGATGCCCCTGCAAGCCTGGCAGGCTGGCCGGCTTTGGGGTTCCGCGGCTGACCCGCCGGGGAGGACTGAGGTGCGTCGGCGGAGGGAGACGGCGTCACCAACTGCCGTCAACACCGGGCCAGGTTTATTGTTGGTGAATAAACGGCCCTGCTGGCCAATTAACTCTCCCCTGCCTATGTCTCTGTCTGTCACGGACCCCGGTTATGTGGCACCTTGCCACATCTACATAACGATATGAATTAACCACCGTTAAATATCTCCACATGCGAGTTTTTAGAGTCCTGTTGAAGCGTTCCACCACGCTAGCCTTGGTCTCGTTTGACGTTGAGAAATGCTTAATATTATACGTTTCCATCAGTCTTTGGAACGACTTATTATAAAATTATTTTCCGGCGTCTGTTTGTAGTTTCTTGGGTACACGGCCATGTGTTAGAATGTCACGAAAAGCCTTGGTCACATTATTCCCGGTCTTAGAAGTCAGACTGCGAACCCATGCGTATTTTGAAAAGACGTCAATGACTGTCAAAAGATAACGCACGCCATCGTTTGCATCTGAATACTAACCCATTTCCACCAAGTCTGCCTGAAACTGTCCATCTATCCCGTTAACTAGAACCCTATTCCTCTTAAAGCTTTTGAATAGGGGTGCATGTAATGTATAAGCATCTTGTTTAAATAACCATTTCTTTATATCTTGTAGAGGTGGAGCCACGCCGATATTTTCTTTTACAGCTGTGTGTAATTTGCTAATACCTCCAAATGACCCTGGGTTTGCAGGGTCATAATACATTTTCTCTAAGGTACTATCCATGGGTGATGCCGTAAACCAAATGAGAAGAGAATGGGACTCAAACAGTCTTTATGTTATGGAATGGGTCATTTTATTTTTACATGTTTTGTTTTTGCTCATACATCAACATACATGTACAAATAGATACATAGACACCCAATCGTATTCACAATATCGATACACCATACATGATTATTGAAATAAAAAATAATAAAAATAGATATATGGTTTGTTGACACAGTCATCTGTATTCACCGTTTCGTTCATTCAATTCTCTAGAAGGACACCACCCAGCTCTGTACAGCTTCAAAGATGTTAGATTCGTTGGCAGGGGTGATGAGTTTTTCTTTTATCTCAACCAGTTTCTTGTCAATGTCGCTCTCTGCTTGTAGCTCGACAGCCACTGTTTCAGCCACACCAAGAATCTTGTCAGGTGTTGTATTCAGAGTGCGCCCTAAAACTTGTATTAATATTTCTAAGAAAGACTTTGTAAATAGCTTATCACATACTTTGTCAGTAAAGTAATAGGCTGGTATTCCATATCGTCAGCTATGCCTCCTTTGGCTAGGGTGGTTTGTTTGACAACCCCAACAGTCTTGCTCCAGCTTTGTATTAAGAAGCTTTTCGATACATATGCATGTAGTGGCCTTTAAAAGATCTATAGCCTCTGAAGGTAGACGGGGACAAGTAACTATTGATTGCCTCTAGCCTAATTT